>MCJB01051028.1:0-54017 GCA_002018475.1 Nicotiana obtusifolia
GTCACAAAGCTGCCCTCATCAGAATAAAATCAGGAAAGGAAAGCCTGTCCACACATTATACTTGGTAGATACATCGGCCACGTAACATGAAAGTCGAGCGGTAAAAGCTCAGGTCGTTTATCATTTCATAATAAACGAGGGGACTATCTGTACTGGGTCGAATGCAACTGAACAAGGCCGAGTCGGAAATCACTAGGCCGAAATATTTGGACCGAAATCATGAAGTATAATTCGAGAACCGAACCCGGTTCGGTCGATCGGGAAGAGGTCGAACAGCCGAGGTTCGATCCTAACCCATCACATTCCATCTCCGGACGAGTCGAATATCCTCATATTTCCTCGATGGTCATGCCATTATTTAGAAATATTAAATATACATGAATCTCGCAATAATTGATGTTTTCCTTTGTAATTCGCATGTCACTTTTATTGTAAGACTTTACACTTATCCATGTACCTTTTACATTTATCTATGTAACCTTTGCACTTACCCATGTAACATTAAATGCAGAAACTCTTCAGCTAACCCAGGCGGGAAAAAGAGTTTATAAGGATGAAATGCATCCTATGTACATGCACTTTTTTTGGGACAATCTGAAAGATAGAATTCTTGGCAAGCTCTCTCATTATCTTCCTTCTTCAGAACCTCTTATCATTTGATAATTTGATTATCCCATTGTTGTTTCAATTATAAACACGAAAATTTCGCCTTCACCTGATAGTGAAATAATTTACGGATCCTTAGTCTCACTATAAATTCAATTGTTACCCAATTTCAAGGGTAAAACAGAAAGTATTTTATTAATGACAATTAAAACTCAAGAATCTGCATATGCAATCGAGAATAAGAGAGATTGTAGCACTTAATGGTATAATTTATGCACATAATATTTAAAACAAGTCCATAAAAGGACTATTCTCTTTATGATTTTAATTTAATAATGAAAGTATAAATTATAGGTAAATCGCATTGGTAAAAAGAACAAGATATCATATAATAATATTAATATAATATTATCTACAGGGATGTCAGGGCAATATAGACATTACATAGGCTATGGGATGCTAATATCTATTGTTCAAAGTTGGAGGATGAGTTTAATTTTTACAGAAAGTTGGAGATATATATGATTTTTATATCATATATAAAGTAATGGAAGCACCATATTTTGCGTATAATGATTTTGACCATGAACATAATGGTATAACTTTCTCCTTAAAAGATATATTCACCATATGGATGTTGATGAATATGTGCTAGTACAAAATTAATTGAGAGCTCTAGAAGAGTCAATTATAAAATTTTGAAGAAATAAAATTGATTTTCAATAAGGTATTGTGTTGTAGTAAGCCTCAAAGAAACTTATTGAGTTTCTAAAGTATTCGCGAAAGAGATTGGTTATATTAAGACTATAAATGAAATAAAAATTTAATATATTTTATTAATACAACCAGTAGCAGGATAATATGTATGTGAAAAGTTACCCGCTTTATTCTTCAGTTTGTACTACATAAATAAAAGAATGCCATAATAAAGTTAAATTTTATTGATATAAAAACCCATATTATAATTAACTTGGAGTTTATTGATAATTGCACACATCATGGTATAAACCTGAAGTTTAGCAATATTGATAATTTATCCAATTGGCATAATTGGTTTAGCCATGTTAATTAAAGTGTGATGTACCAAAAAAAAAAGAAAATTCATATGGGTAAATGTTAAAGAACTAGAAAATTCTTTACGAATTCTCTTACTTTGCTTGTTCTCATCAATTAATAGATCAAGTGAAATTGGGATTGAATCCCATGAATGCTGGAAATATCAAAGGTGAATATGGGCTAATTCACCTGCAATGTATATATACCACATAAGATGCATATATGAGATGGTCATGCGCAATTATTATTAACCTGTAACCTAGTGTTTGCTAGGTAACTTGATCAATAATTTAATTTAAAGCACAAGTTCCTGATTTTCTATTCAAGACAATTCATCTTGATAAGTTTGTTTCTATCACAATTGGTTTAGCAAAATAATTTATTGAATGCATCCACTTAATAGCTAAACTATTGCTTACGAGAACAAAGCTATCAATATCAATTTGATGTACGTTATATATGAAAGTATCTTATATTCTCCCCTCACAAAAGTGGTTCAGGGTCAGGAACCAAATACTTCCATCATATTATTTTGATTAACACCATAACTCAGAAAGGTCTGTTTTCAAAGTTGAGTAAGCAAGTTAGTTTTTCTAACATGAAGGGGAGACATGATAAACAATTAAGAAAATGTTAATTGGAATGAATTACCATTTGTACATTTAGATCCTTGAATAAGATAATATGAACTTGAAGTTTATAAAAAGATAATTCATCTGCAATATACTGCAAAGAATGCCACTCGCATTTGCTGACCCAAAGAAAGTAACTATATTCTCACTGCAAATGCTCCTATTAGAATAATTTCTAGAAGGATAAAGTCTGTGATACACACGAGCAAATGATCAAAATGATCATAATAAGGAGGCAAGTGATTAGAAGATCACATGACGTAACACTTCATAAAATTTCAAGTGAGGTTCAGGTACCTGGAAATATGAATGAAGATATCTCTATGTTATGTCTTTATGAAAATAGAAAAAAGTTGGAACCGATATAAAATGTTTGTCAACTACTAATGATAAAGCTAAATACATATGAGGATCTTATGTCACAACCCGAAATCAACTAAGGGTCGTGATGGCACCTAACATCGCCGTCAGGTAAGCCAACGTTGATTGATCAACTTAATTACCCATTTTTGTACTTTGAAATCATAATTTTTCCTTAATTAAACCATATGAAATAGAATTTAGACAACTACAATATCGAACAACCCGTAGGAACCCCCAAAATCCGATGTCACAAGTACACGAGCAATTTCTAAGGAGTACAATAACAATACAGTATCTGTCCTGAATGTAATAAGACAGAATAAAATAAATAGTACAATGAAGACTCGATGGACTATGATATGTAGCCTGGAATACAGCTCACATAAAGTCTCCTCACAGGTGCGCCTACGCGCCAAGGTGATCATCGAATGAACCTGTCAAATCCTGCACGTTTAGTGCAGAAGTTCAGCATGAGTACGTAAATCAACGCGTATCCGGTAAGTATCTAGCCTAAGCCCCGAGAAGTAGTGATGATGGGTCGACATCGACACTTACTAAAGGTCCAATAAAGCAATATAATGAAACATAAGCAGATATAAAGCGTACGACGATGATGGGGTAAATCTATAAGTTACCTAGTCTTCCAATTACTTCTTTTAAAGCATGAATTTTTAAATCTTGTATTCTACCTTAACAACTCAGAAACTGTCAAGGGTCGATATCAAATAAATACAGATACCATATAAAATGCCGGGCATCAGTGGAAAGATTAGCTCGTAAAGATTCGAACTACTCGCGACATAACGCACGATTATGCCGAGGTCGTTCCTCCCGATCTAGAATAATGCGTACACTGCCGAGGGTCGAGCTGCATGAACCATAGATGCATCTATATACTGTCACTCCACAAGAAAAGGAAGAAAGTTACCGAATTACGAGACACGTGTTTACGATCCAGCACATGAGCATAAAATGAATGTAATCTTTACCATTTCTCAAATAACTCGCCCAAAACTCAAAGTGTTAATGCTTGGCCTAGTGTGCATATATCTATTTCTAAATCGATGTCAATTATAGCTTCAATTAATTAAGCCAGCAGAATGAGTTTAAAGTCTACCCGGACAAAAACTTGCTTTAGCTACTTACGGATTCTCATCAGCTTGTGCGTATATAGCACCCGCAACTAGTTGCACATAACAACAAATATCATCTAGGGGTTAGTTTCCCCTTTACAAGGTTAGAAAAGAGATTTACCTCGCTCCGAAGTTCCAAAACCAGCTCCAACGCCTCTCAAACACCTCAAATTGATGCCCTTCTCTTTAAAACTAGCCAAACAAATGTGAAAATCCATAAATATATACTCTATTACCCATAGTTAATCAATTAATAACAATCCCTAGCTCCGTTCGAAAAGTCGATAAAGACACACGTACCCGAATTCCAAAAATTATCGAAGATAAACTTTATCTATAACACCACGAACTAAAATATATAGCTTATTCCAAATTCCATGTCCAATTTCATGGTCAAAATTCAAAATACCAAATTCTAAGTTTTTCTACCAAAATTTCAAATTTCTACTAATTTCCATGTTTAAATCCATACAAAAACCATGTATTTAACTTGCAATAGGTGGGAGTCACTTACCTTGTGTTGCTTGATGAACATCTCCCCTTGAAGCTCTCCAAAATTGCCCCAACCAAGTGAAAATGGGCCAAATCCCGTTTTTATAAAAATATCTCTACCCAGACGACCTTCCATTTCTGCCATCATCTTGGCCGCTTCTGCGGCGTCACTTCTGCGGCGAAATCTACGCTTCTATGAAGTTGTGCAACAACCCTGCCTACTTCTGCGCTCCAGGCACCGCATCTGCCCTCACGCAGGTGCGGGAATTGCTTCGCACCTGCGGCCCCTGCCCTGATCACCTCCAATCGCTTCTGCGACCCACTTCCTCGCTTTTTCGAGGTCGCTTCTGAGACACCTCACCCGCAGGTGCGGTTCCGCTTCTGCGGACACTCGACCGCATCTGCGGTCTCAGCCTTCCCCCAGCAAAATCTGCATCTGCGCTAGCCTAGCCGCTTCTGCGTAGTCGCATTTGCGGCCCTATTTTCGCAGGTGCGATTGCACCAGCAATTGGCCAAAACCAGCATTCCTCAACTTCAAATTTCGATCCGATTCCAATCTGAAACTCACCTGAGGCCTCCAGGACCCGGTCCAATCATACCAACCAGTCTCAATACATTACACGAACCTGCTCGAGGCCTCAAATCACATCAAACGACATCAAAACTATGAATCGATGACCAAAATCCTTCTTAAAACTTTTCAAACTTCTAAACTTCGACGAACGCGTCCAAACCATAACAAAACATTCCGGAATGATGCCAAACTTTGCGTACAAGACATGAACCACAGTACAAACCTATTCCAAGGCTCGGAATCTCAAACGGACATCGATAACACCAAAGCTTACGTCAAACCAAACTTAAAAAATTCTAAAACCTTTCAAATGCCAACCTTTCACAATAAGCTCCGAAATGCTTCGGGCGACCCGATACTCAACCTGATTATACGCCCAAGTCCGAAATCATCATACGAACCTATTGGAACCTTCAAATTTCGATTTCAAGGTTTACTCAAAAGTCAAACTTTAGCCAATTCTTCCAGCTTAAAGCTTCCGAAATAAGAATTTTCTTTCCAAATAAATCCCGAACTTTCCTAAATTCAATTCCGACCAGACGTACAAGTTATAATACGTGAAGTGAAGATACTCATGGCCTCAAACCACCGATCGACGCGCTAGAGCTCAAAACGACCGGTCGGGTCGTTACATCTTAAGTCTGGAGAAACAATTTAAGTAGAATTGGTTTCATATGAAAGACAAGCAGTTTTGAACCTGCAGTTCAAACACTTGAAAATATAAAGAATGGTGTGGTGCAATCACTTTTATATATCTTATATGTCTAGCATGAAATGAAAATTGATATGCATCTAAAGTCGCTACCAGAAAATGTCAAAATTTTGACCACCAAATCCGTCGAAATTTTATTATTTCCTATGGTTCTTCGACGGATTTCAAGTGGTCAGAAAAATGATGGTCGTAAAATATTTGCAATGGAATTGGTCGCAAACTTCCGATCATTTTGGCCGCAATAGGAAACGACCGTTTGGGTCGGTAATTTTGCAACCAAATCAGTCGCACAATTAATAATAAAAATTAATTATATAACTAATGTTCCAACCGATTTGGTTGGTAATTTAAATTATTTATTATTTTATTAAAAGTTCCGACTAAATCAGTTAGAAAATAAGAAATTAAGAGATAATTAATTAAATATTCCGACCACTTTAGCCGCAAAACTAGGAATTTTCAGGTCCAGTTTCCGACTACTTTGGTCGGAAATCAGTTGTAAAATTTGGTAAATCACAACATAAGTTTGCTGCATTTTAAGCCACACACCTTGCCAAATCAAACAACCAATATATAACAGCCAATAACACAAATTCTCTATCAATTGAACCAAAAACATCAAGTATCAAACTTGATTGAACATAACAAAACCATTTAACAAGTGTATATTCTATTAAACCATATCAAAATCTAAAGCTTTCAACCAAAATGACATGCAACCAAGTCTAAAACGAATAAAATTTTGCAATAACCAATCAAGTCTAAATATCCTATTACTGTCATGACCTAAAATTCTCACCCGCGGGATCATGATAGCGGCTAACATTTTACTTGCTAGGCAAGCCAGCGTTAACTATATCTCTTAACCATTTTTAACAATTCAATTCAAACGATAAAATAAAACTGTGTAGTCTGAAATAAGGCATTAAAACTAATAATCGACGTAATCCAAAATTCCAAATACAATCCTAGAGACTGGTATCACGAATACATGAGTGTCTAGAGTACCACAGATAATAGTCTAAATAAAACACAACTGTTTAAAACAAAATAAATAGCTAAGATGACATAGAAGGGGACTTCAGGGCTGCGGACGCCGTGCAGCTATATCTCAAGTCTTTGCGGATAATGGGATCTAGGCAATCTCACTCAGCACTACTGGGACCCACTCTGGTATCTGCACAAGAAGTGCAGAATATAGTATGAGTACAACCGACCCCCTGTACTCTGTAAATGCCGAGCCTAACCTCGACGAAGTAGTGATGAGGCTAAGACGGTCCACTTACAATAATCTATACATAGTAATAGTAATAACAAGAAAACATGAACTGAAAGTAAAGCAGTTAACTCATGAAAAAGAACTCGAAATCCAACTACCAGAGAGCTCGGAATAACAAGTCTCATAGTCTCATAGCAAAATATCGAGGCAAATCCAACAATCATAATCAAATACCACATATATAATCCGTTGCGGCGCGCAACCCGATCCCACCATATCATCATCTGTCAATATCATAATCCATCCTTATTCTACCATTTCAATTCATTATCTTTCAACTTCCATTGCGGCGTTGTCACGACCCAAAATCCAACTAGTCGTGATGGCAACTAACCCAACCCTTCAGGTAAACCAGTTAACAAACCAGTTCAAAGGATATTTATTAAGGAAGAAATGATAATACACCGGTTTTACACAAAAATTTCTCAAGAACTGGTAGTACAAATCATGAGCTTCTAAGATTAGAATTTACTAAGCTGGTATGAAATAAATACATCATCTGTTCAAAATATACATAAACAGATTTTTATTAATCTAAGGCTATCATGAACAAGAGGCAGCTATAACCGGAACTCAGGTGCGTCTTCAAATCCAGCTCCCGTCGATCACAACAACATTAGCATCCAACATCTGCACGCAAGGTGCAGAAGTGTAGTATGGGTACAACCGACCCTATGTACTCAATAAGTAACAAACCTAACTTTAGGTTGAAAGTAGTGACGAGCTAGAACACAGGTCGGGGTCCAACACCAATAGCCAACAACAATTCATAACAACATAATGGAAGTAATAAAAGAAGTAGCTCAGAGATAAAATGCTCAGCTCGTTCATAGTTCTATAAAATAGACCTGCTTTTCAAGTACATTAGTGAAAACCCAAATCCTTTACCGAAATCACCAAATTTATGAGTAAGTTTGAAAAATGTGATTTTTTCCCAAAACTTTTCAACAACAGATAAGATGTTTCTTTATCAAATGGCTTGAGGAAAATACATCTCTATGCCTACATGTCAATATGCAGGTGAAATAATGAATGACACCAAAACTGGAATGGCAGAAAGAAATGCATGTCTATGGATGTATCTCAAGTATGCATGTCAAATGTGATGTATTTCAGTGATGAACTCATGTATTCACACTCTCAGAGTACTCAATTTCACTGTCTCACACTTTCCACTCATCATGCTCAATCACTGGCCACGCTTAGTCACTCAGTAATGTATATGGCCAATTCAGCCCAAGGAAGATCCATCCCAACTATATATATATATATATATAATTGACAGTCAGTCACTCAGTACTGTATAAGGCCGATCTAGCCCGAGGAAGATCCATCCCCAATTATAAATGCTTCGGGCAAGATCCATGCCCAGGGAAAGATCCATCCCTTAATATAATCAACTGCGCTCACTAGGGTGTGTACAGACTCCGGAGGGGCTCTTTCAGCCCAAGCGCCATAATAAGCCAGATCCAGGCATAAATCAACATAGCATGCTGCGGCGTGCAGCTCGATCCCATAATATCACTACCAATCAGGCCCTCGGCCTCACTCAATCATCAATCTCTCCAGTCTCTCGTGCTCACAATGCCGTGAAACTAGCCCTAAAAATGATGATATGATCTGTCAATATATAGCAATAGAGACTGAGATGTGATATGAAATGAATGAACATGACTAAGTATGAAATTGCAATGTAAGCAAATAACTCAACATCAGAAATGACTTCAGTGGGTCCCAACAGAATAAACATGTAGCCTGGACATGGTTTCTAACACGGATCATAGCTCAATAGCTCTAGTACGTGGAGATTTCGATCAGGTAACTACACAGTACCATAGAAATAACGGAGTCACAATTCACACGGTGCATGCCCACACGCCCGTCACCTAGCATGTGCGTCACCTCTCCACCAACACATACCACGTAATTCGGGATTCATACCCTCAACACCAAGTTTAGAAGTATTACTTACCTCGAACAAGCCATATCAAATACCGAGCAAGCCAAACGATGCTCCAAAAATGCCATCCCGCGCGTACCGACCATTGAACGGATTAAAACTATCCAAAAGCAACTCAAATACATAAAATAATACCAAAGGAAACAACCCGATCAATAAAGGTCGAATCTTTAATCAAAAGCCCACAATGAGCCAAAAAGACAAACCCGAGCCCGCATCTCGAAACCCGACGAAACTCACAACATCCGATAACCCATTCAATTATAAGTCCAACCATACTAGTTTCACTCATATCCGACTCAGAATCGACATTCAAATCTCAAGAATTTGTTTTATGAAACTATAGATAATTCCTCCGATTTCTCTTTAAAAATCAACAATCCAATGCTGCAAACGAAGATTAATTCATGAAACATAATCACAAGTGAGTCAAGAATACATACCCCAAGTCGTGTGGAAAAATCCCTCTCCAAAATCGCCCAATCCGAGCTCCAAAATTCGAAAGTGAGAATAACCTCAAAACCCACGATTTTATCTTCTGTCCAGGCCTCTTCACATTTGCGTAAAAGCTTCCACTCCTGCGGCCTCGCATTTGCGAGCCAATTTCCGCATCTGCGGATCCACACTCAACAGCAAGCCCTCACACCTACGAAACTTCTTCCGCTTCTACGCAATCGCAGGTGCGAGCCAAGGGTCCGCATCTGCTATTTCCGTTTCTACGATTAGTACCACTGCACCTGCATGTCATAGGTGCGCACAAAATACCCACTTCTGCGGCCTCACACTGGGATACCAAGTCCGCTTCTGTGCCTTCAGCTTCGCACCTGCGGCCATCGCACCTGCGCCTAGTGGTCCGCAGGTGCGACCACACCACAATAGACCTGCCCAGCCTTAACAAAAATAATCCGAATCTCGTCCGAAACTCATCCGAGCCACTCGAGATCCTGTCGAAACATACCAACAAGTTCCGAAACATAACACGGACCTACTCGAGGCCTCAAATGACGCATAACAACAGCGAAACAACGAATCGCACCTCAAATCAAACTTAAATGAACTTTGAACTTTCAACTTCCAAAACTCGCGCCGAAACATAACAAATCTACTCGGAATGAACTCAAATTTTGCACACAAGTCCCAAATAATATAACGAAGCTATTCCAATTTTCGGAACCACAATTCGAACCCGATATCCACAAAGTCAACTCTCAGTCAAACTTATGAACTTTCCAAACCTTCAAATTTCCATCTTTTGCCAATTAGTGCCGAATCCTTCTAGGAACATGCAAATGCAAATCCGGGCATACGCCTGAGTCCAAAATCACCATCCGGACCTTACAAAACCATCAAAACTCTATTCCGGGGTCAAATTCACAAAAGTCAAACTTGGTCAACTCTTCCACCTTAAAGCTTCAACGATGAAATTCATTCTTTCAAATAAATTTCGAATAACCTAAAAACCAAAACCGACGATTTACATAATTCATAATACATTATACGGAGCTACTCATGCCCGTAAACTATCAAGCGAAGTGCAAATGCTCAAAACGACATGTCGGGTCGTTACATCCTCCCCCACTTAAACATACGTTCGTCCTCAAACGTGCCGAGAGTCGTTCCATAGCCATCAAATCTCCAGGTAACCTTACCACGCCTATTACTGAAGATCATTATTTCAACCTTAGCCCGTAAAACACAGAATCCAGTTTCCAACATCCGGGATTTCCTACAAGACCGGAACCTCACGTCTACACACTATATAAGTCTGAACAAGCTGTATCAAGCCATAACCATAATCCAAGATGAAATCACATGATATACCGCATAACTCGCGTACTTGTAGCAATAATTTATAACCACAATAACTGCTCAAAACAAACCCGACACTGGTAATAAACCTCATATCAAATAAAACCTCGTCCGAAACCTTAGTACACTGCCGATGATGAAAGAAACACGCGGGAACTCATAACCATTCATCAGATCAACAAGCCATGGAGCTCCCTCTCGTCCGACAAGAACCAAAGCCAAATCCTAGGCCAACTTCCGATATTATTCTTCCAAACATACCGTAATAAAGTCCGATAGTACCCATTTTAGGTCCAATGACCCGATCTCATCAAACACAATCATCCTAGTGACTTGCCACATCAATACAACCTAACACCACAAATGGTGCAATCCGTGCACCACAAGGCAATAACCCAGATGTACTCAATCATGGAAAATGACTCAAACGAGAAAACCATCCTGCAAGTTTAACAAGTACCACCACAATCGCAATGCTACGACCCCATCATACATAGTAGAACCAAGACACATGAATCTAACACAAAGGATCATATCTCAACATAACTCCGCTACAATGCGTGACCCCATTTATACACTGGTCCATATGAAATACCTCAAGCCACCATGCCCGAAATCAAAAACCACGCGCAACTCGACATCAAGTACCCATGATGCATGACCATAACCATGGAGACACAAATAACACGATACCATAGTCCGGAAGGAATTCATTCCACACCCCAATACCCATCTCGATCAAATTCCGCTATAAGGCCCAAATAGAATCGCACCATGTGTGCATATAATCAACAAATTGCAACCCCTCGTGGCATAGAAGGGTAACTCATATAACCTATCAAAACACGAATAAGCTCAACTCTAATCGAATGGCATATCCCTCAATAATAGCAGTATAGAGTCAACAAATCCGACTCAGTGTAGAATACATATCCTTCTTAGGCCTACCAATGGGCCTACAAATCAACTCTGGTCATCCACAAATAGATAAATAGCCCTCCATAGTCCACAATGACCTAATTATAACACATACCATCATCTGGCTAACTTTGGCCATATTTCACAGTCCACCACCACGAAACAATCTGCTCCTGAGAACTCCCAGTCTCTGAATTCATAGAGCACATCAATCACCATAGCCGATCCCAACTCCACCACTCGAATGACTAACACATATCTCTTGCATAATCATTCCCACGAGAAATACTTCTATAATTCTTCCATGCCACATAGCAAAATCTGAACCGTGACCTTGCACATGCAAAACTCAATCCTACACAACACACCTCATCTATCATGCCATCATATGAAAGTACAAGAACCTCATAATCAACTCTGAGTCACAAGAAGAATACATACCCGGTTAGCCGGAAACCCTTCATTTGATCTCATCCAGGAGAAAATCACAATACACAACATGTTCTTTACGCCTGTAGGAAATATAAACCTCGAACTGTAGTAGAAACCATTAAGAACACTTTGAAATCCATTTTCCCATAGCCAAACCATCAGAACTGAGTCTCTCTAACTCAACCAAGCCACGCAGGTTGCCAAACCTAGAGTATTGACACCAAAACATATGTAGAGCCTCACCACATCATAAGTACCCAAAGAACCGATCATATCTATTACCGCGCTGATCCAAGCTATTACCAAATTGTCCTATTTCTCTGAGTTCCTTCCAAATCACACTCAAATGGACACTTAACACCATGATCCTTAACCAAAACTCACCACACGAGATCCTAGCATAAACCACACTGTCCTAAGGCCCTTAAGCCGCTGCATTCCCTCTTAAACACTCCAACAGTACTGCAATCGAGACATCCATCCTGAATAGACCTTCTGTGAATCTGAAGTCGTTTCCTCCGCCTTTTTGATATCGAAATGTAAAATCCGTAATGATATAGAAATACCGCAAGTCTCGACACCGTCTAATGCAAATCTCAAATTTTTGCCACATATAATTTTGGAAAATTTTTAATTGCCACATATAAATCTCGAATCTATTAGAACCTTCTCGAGAGTCATCCACTCTGCTCAAATCTCATTTGCACCGCCCAACGGGCCGAACGGCCTGTGCCCCATTAGCACAACAACACCTGAAGAAGTGACTCTGCCTGAACGCAATCGAGCAAATTCATATACCATGCACACTACATCTATCACGAATAATAACTCAACTCGTTCTATGATTTCCATATACCCATAAAGTGTAATACAACCCGCCTCCGAAAATTCGCTTACTCACGTCATCCTCAATCTCAACCTCTACAAGTCATAACCGATCCACAAGTATGCCTCAGACCAAAACCAATGCAATACTTAACTATGCAATCAAATCATCGATACCGGACTCCCCCATTTAGCTCAATGCCATAAAATAGAACATCTGATAGCTCACCATACTCATAATTGTTTCTGCCATAATACCGCAGGGAGATCCAACTAAATCCTTCATAAGCTCACATATCACAAACCATATAGTACCTCAAATCATCTACTATACTTGCATACATCCACGTGACGGTCAGGTCAATTTTCTCAACCAAATTCAAATTCAAATCTCAACACATATACTTCGCTAGTAGAAAAGAAACTCTCCACACAACATCATAAGGATCACACCTCCGTATTTACTCCGCAGGAGATAACCCACCTGCTTAGCCTCTTTGGCATCTTGCTATACCCTTTCGCAGCCGCGAGTACTACGCCATAACTTAATCTTCCTGAGTCTGAACTCACCACAAGACATGAAAATCTACTCTGTTCCACAATTAAACAACATGAAAAATCTTTCAACACACTCAACTAGAGACTATACATCACATCAAGGCAGCAATCTAGCACCCAATAGTCCTTTTTACATCTCAAGCAAACTCATTTCATCACATTTAAACCCATCTGAACATATCCCACAGTCACATAATACTCATCATATAGCCATCCAACCACTCATCCAGTCACAAATTCCACTCATAGGGATGCTATCGGACATATAAGTCCAAAAGCACGTGCTCCCACAACCGAAATCCCCGTTCTCAAGCTACAGTCATAACTCGGCCTCAATCCTCCAGATTGGCCCATCATCAGCACACAGAAATCATATCTCACACCTCATCCATGGAATCACAAGCCGGCAATGCATAAATAATACCGAGCGCTCACATGCGCACACGAATACGTGGAGAGAGTTCAAAGATTTAAGTTTCAAGGTGAATCAATGCTGCACGATAAGGAAAGAAAGATGGGAAGTTTATCCTAAATGCCCTTTAGCCTCTTGAAGATAGGTATGGACGTCATCATACCGATCCGCAAGAATCTACTAGACACTTGCTCATAACTTGTAAAAACTATGAACCTAGAGCTCTGATACCAACTTGTCACGACCCATAATCCAACTAGTCTTGATAGCAACTAACTCAACCCATCAGGCAAACCAGTTAACAACAAAACAGTTCCAATGATATTTATTAAGAGAAGAAATAATAATGCATCGCTTTTACACAAAAATTTCCCAAGGACTGGTAGTATAAATCACGAGCTTTTAAGATTAGAATTTACAAAGCTAGTATGAAATAAATAAATCATCTATTTGAAATGTACATAAACAGATTTTTATAAATCTAAGACTACCATGAATAAGAGGCAGCTACAACTGGAACGCAAGTACGTCTTCAAATCCAGCTCCCATCGATCACAGCAACATCAACATCCAACATCTGTATGCAAGGTGCAGAAGTGTAGTATGAGTACAACCGACCCCAAGTACTCAATAAGTAACAAACCTAACCTTAGGTTGAAAGTAGTGACGAGCTGGAACACATGTTGGGGTCCAACACCAATAGCCAACAACAGTTCATAACAACATAATGGAAGTAATAAAAGAAGTAGCTCTGAGATAAAATGCTCAGCTCATTCAAGGTTCCAGAAAATAGGTCTGCTTTTCAAGTACATCAGTGAAAACCCAAATCCTTTACTGAAATCACCAAATTTATGAGTAAGTTTGAAAATTGTGATTTTTTCCTAAAAACTTTTCAACAACAGATAATATGTTTCTTTATCAAATGGCATGAGGAAAATATATCTCTATGCCTGCATGTCAATATGCAGGTGAAATTATGAATGGCACCAAAACCGGAGTGGCAGAAAGAAATGCATGTCTATGCATGTATCTCAAGTATGCATGACAAATGCAATGTATCTCAGTGATGAACTCATCTAGTCACACTCTCAGAGTACTCAATTTCACTGTCACACACTTTCCACTCATCATGCTCAATCACTCGACTCGCTCAATCACTCAGTACTGTATATGGCCAACTCAGCCTAGGGAAGATCCATCCTAAATATATATATATATATATATATATATATATATCAACTGACATTCAGTCACTCGGTACTGTTTAAGGACAATGCAACCCCGGCAAGATCCATCCTAAAATATAAATGCTTCGAGCAAGATCCATGCCCAAGGAAGATCTATCCCTTAATATAATCAACTGCACTCATTAGGGGTGTGTACACTTCGGAGGGGCTCCTTCAGCCCAAGCGCCATAATAAACCAGATCTAGGCATAAATCAAATAGCATGCTGCGGTGTGCTTCCCGATCCCACAATATCACCCACATTCAGGCCCTCGGCCTCACTCAGTCATCAATCCTCCAGTCTCTCGGGCTCACAATGCAGTGAAACTAGCCCAAAAAATGATGATATGATGTGTCAATATATAACAATAGAGACTGAGATGTGATATGAAATGAATGAACATGACTGAGTATGAAACTGCAATGTAAGCAAATAACTCAACAGTAGAAATGGCCTCAGTGGGTCCGGACAGAATAAGCATGTAGCCTAGACATGGTTTCTTACATGGATCATAGCTCAATAGCTCTAGTACGTAGAGATTTAATTGTCACAAATAAGATCAGGTAACTACACAATACCACCGAAATAACAGAGTCATAATTCAACACGGTGCACGCTCACACGCTCGTCACCTAGCATGTGTGTCACCTCAACACTAACACATAACACGTAATTTGAGGTTTTATACTCTCAGCACCACGTTTAGAAGTGTTACTTACCTCAAACAAGCCACATCCAATACCAAGCAAGCCAAAAAACGCTCCAAAAATGCCATCCCGCGCGTAATGACCTCCGAACGGCTCAAAACTAGCAAAAAGCAACTCAAATATATCAAATAATGCTAACGGAAACAACCCAATCAATAAAGGTCGAATCTTTAATCAAAAGCCCAAAATAAGCCAAAAAGCTAAACCCGGGCCCGTATCTCGGAACCCAATAATCCATTCAATTACGAGTCCAACCATACTAGTTTCACTCAAATCCGACTCCAAATCGACATTCAAATCTCAAAAATTCATTTTATGAAACTATTGACAATTCCTCCGATTTCTCTTTAAAAATCAATAATCTAATGCCAAAAACCAAGATTAATTCATGAAATATAATCATAAGTGAGTCAAGAATACTTACCCCAAGTCGTGTGGAAAAATCCCTCTCCAAAATCGCCTAATCCGAGCTCCAAAGTTCGAAAATGAGAATAACCTCAAAACACACGATTTTATCTTCTGTCCAATCCTCTTCGTATTTGCGTAAAAACTTCTGCTCCTACGGCCTCGCATTTGCGATCCAATTCCTGCATCTACGGATCCACACTCAACAGCCAGCCCTGGCACCTGCGGAACTTCTTCCGCTTCTGTGCAATCGCAGGTGCGAGCCAAGGGTTCGCATCCGCGCTCTTTCTGGTTCTGCGATTAGTACCACCGCACCTGCGATGTCGTAGATGCGCACAAAATACCCGTTTCTGCTGCCTCACGCTGGGATACCTATTCCACTTCTGCACCTTCAACTTCGCACATGCGTCCATCACACCTGCGCTCAGTGGTCCGCAGGTGCGACCACACCAGAATAGACCTGCCTAGCCTTAACAAAAGTGATCCGAACCTCGTCTGAAACTCATCCGAGCCACCGGGGATCTCATCAAAACATACCAACAAGTTCCGAAACATAACACGAACCTACTCGAGGCCTCAAATCACGCATAACAAAATCGAAACAACAAATCGCACCTCAAATCAAACTTAAATGAACTTTGAACTTCCAAAACTCGTGCCGAAACATAACAAATAAACTCGGAATGAGCTCAAATTTTGCACACAAGTCCCAAATAACATAACGAAGCTATTCTATTTTTCGGAACCACAATCCGAACCCGATATCCACTAAGGCAACTCTCGATCAAACTTATGAACTTTCAAAACCTTCAAATTTCCAACTTTCGCCAATTAGTGCCGAATCCTTCTAGGAACATCCAAATGCAAATTCGGGCATACGCCCGAGTTCATAATCACCATCTGGACCTAACGAAACAATCAAAACTCTATTCTGGGGTCAAATTCACAAAAGTCAAACTTGGTCAACTCTTCCAACGTAAAGCTTCAACGATAAAATTCATTCTTCCAAATCGATTCCCAATAACTTGAAAACCAAAAACTAACGATTTACATAAGTCATAATACATCACACAGAGCTACTTATGCCCGTAAACACCGAGCGAAGTGCAAATGCTCAAATTGACCGATCGGGTCGTTACAGGCGTGCAAGCCGCTCCCCAAACAATTTCAATCAACATAAACAATTCAACAACGAAATTTACAAAGATTCTACATCAAGAAGGTAGATGCACAAGGTAATAAAGAACCACATAATAAATCAAGAATCTCAACAACTCGAAGTCTCAACCTTCTCAATTCTTCGGTATCTATAAACTCAACAGTTCATACAAGGAATACCACATTTACAGAATGGAACAAAAATTACAAAGCAATAAGGCAAGTAAAGCATGCGAAAATTTAAGTACACAAGTAAAGCAAGTAGAGGCAAGCATCAAATAAGCATGGAGTCATGGAAGGGACTGACAATGTAATACAAGAATAATTAAATGACAACTATCAATTAAGGCATGAGAGTCAAATAGAAAATGTAACAATTAAGGCATGAAATAAGATATATCATGAATTAAACGAAAAACATGGAAACCAATATCATAACATCGTATATAGACTCGTCACGTCGCATATACACCATTTTCCCATATAATTCACATAACACATAGTTCAGGGATTCCTAATTCCCTCAAGCTAAGGTTACACCCAACAGTCACCTCACTCCGCAAATCAAGCAATCAATTAACCACGACTTTGCCTTTCGAACAAGCCTTAAAACTAACCAAATCTAGCAAATTATCAATCAAATGATTCAAAATAAGCTTTAGAAACTACCCATTAATGAAAGAAGTTCAATTTTGATCATTCTTGAAAAAGTCAACAAAAGTCAACCCCCGGCTCGCTTGGTCAAAACCCGAGGTCCGGACTAAAACTCGATTACCCATTCACCCCGAAGCCTGGTTATGTGATTCTTTTTGAAATCTGACTTCAATTTGAGGTCTACATCTCAATTTTACAAAAATTCCCAATTCTACCCAAATTCTTAATTTCTACCATGAAAATCCAAAATTTGATGTTGAAATCTCATGAAAAGTAATGGGTATTTGAAAAGAAATGGATTAAAGTCACTTACCAATGAATTTGGGAAGAAAAGTCTCTTGGAAAATAGCCTCTAGAGTGTTTAGGGTTGAGAAATGGTGTAAAATGAGCTAAGTCCCAATTTTTCCTCTTTTACCCAGCTGCAAATGTCGCAATTGCGAAGTCATGTTCGCAATTCAGAAGATCACAAATGCAAAACAAGGATCGCAAATACGAACCCTACCACAGAAGCCAAGAAGTCGCAATTGCGACAAAAGGTTCGCCATTGCAAACATACCCACCTTCGCAAATACGGACAAGTCCTTCGCAATTGTGAAGATCACTCAAGAGCGCAGTGAGTCGCTAATGCGACTCAGGGATCGAAAATGCGACCACTAACAGTTCGTAAATGCGAACATGTTCCTTGCATATGCGAGGTTAACCCAACCCAGCCCTTGCTCGCATCTAAGTGTCCGAGTTATGTCAAATCAATTCCGAATTGCAACAAATTTTGCAGACAATTACCAAATAGCGATACAGACCTATTCCAAGTTTCAACATAAAAATCCAAACCCGTTAGCTATGAAGTCAACTTATAGTCAAACTTAAGAAATTTTCAAACTTTCAAAATACTAGTTTTCGGCAAAATGAGTCAAATTAATCTAGAGACCTCCAATTTTAATTCTGAGCATATACCTAAGTCCAAAATCACAATGCGGACTATCGGAATCGTCAAAACTCCGATCTGATGTCATTTTCACAAAATATTGATCGTGGACAACTCAAGTTGTTTTTTAAATCAAAAAATTATGTTTCTTCAAATTTTTACATAAACACTTTTTAAAACGCGACACGAACCATGCATGCAAACCAAGAGATATCAAAAGAAGCTAACAAAGGTCTCTGAACACAGAATTAAGGGTTAATACTCAAAATGACCTATCAGGTCATGGCATTCTCTACCTCTAAAACAAATGTTCGTCCTCTAACGCATATAGAAAGGTACCTGGACTGGTGAAAAGGTGTGGGTATCGACTCCGTATATCTGAATCGGACTCCCACGTAGCTGCCTCAATCGGATGATCTCTCCATTGCACTCTAACTGAAGAAAACCTCTTACCTCAATTTTCGGACCGCCCGTGCTAGAATAGCCACCCGCTCCTCCTCATTAGTCAAATCCTTGTCCAATTGGACTGAGCTGAAATCTAATGCTTGGGACGGATCACTGTGATACTTCTGGAGCATAGAAACATGGAACATCGGGTGAACTGCTGACGAGCTAAGTGGCAATTCAAGCTTGTAAGCCACCTCACCAGCTCTCTCAAGGATCCCAAAGGGGTCCGATATACCTAGGGCTCAACTTTCCCTTATTCCTGAATCTCATCACACCCTTCATAGGTAAAACCCGGGGCAAAACCCTCTCTCCATCCATGAATGCAACATCACGAACTCTTTAATCGGGAAAACTCTTCTACCTAGACTACACCATATGAAGCCGATCCTAAATTATCTTGACCTTTTCCAAGGCATCCCGAACCAAATCAGTAGCCAAAAATCGAGCCACTCTCGGCTCAAACCAACTAATTGGCGAATGACACCACCTCCCATATAAGGCCTCACAAGGTTCCATCTAAATACTCGATAGGTAGCTGTTGTAGGCAAACTCCGCAAGTGGCAAGAACTGATTCCGAGAACCCCCAAAATCCATAACGCAGGCGCGGAGTATATCCTCCAATATCTGAATGGTGCACTCGGACTGGCCATCCGTCTGAGGGTGAAATAGTATACTCAACTCAACTTACATTCCTACCTCACGTTGTACGACCCTTTAGAATGCGATGTGAATTGTGTGCCCTGATCAGAAATAATGGTTACCGGCACACCGTGCAGACGAACAATCTCACAGATATAGATCTTAGCCATCTGCTCAGAAGAATTGGTAGCTTCCACCGTAATGAAATATGCCGAATTGGTCAACCTATCCACAATGACGCATACTGCGTCGAATTTCTTCAAAGTCTGTGGGAGCCCAACAACAAAATCCATGGTAATATGCTCCCCCTCAGGAATCTCACTGAAACAAATCGCCAGGCCTCTGATGCTCGTGCTTTACCTGCTGGCAATTAAAACACCGAGCCACATATGCAACTATATCTTTCTTCATTCTTCTCCACTAATAATACCGTCTCAAATCTTGATACATCTCTGTAGCACCTGGATAAATGGAATTACCGTGAATTGTGGGCCTCCTCAAGAATCAACTCACGAAGCCTATCCACATTGGGCACACAAATCTGACCCTGCATCTGCATCACTCCATCATCTCCAATAGAAACCTTCTTGGCATCACCATGTCCTTAAGGACAAGCAAATGGTGGTCGTCATACTGACACTCTTTGATGTGCTCATACAAAGAAGACCGTGAAATCGTGCAAGTAAGGACCCGACTAGGCTCCGAAACGTCTAACCTAACAAACGGATTGGCCGAGGCCTGAACATCTGATGCTAGCGGTCTCTCACCAACTAGAATATAGCAAGGCTACCCATACTCACAGCCTTTCTACTCAAGGGATCGGCCACCACATTGGCCTTCCCGGGATGATACAAAATGATGATATCATAGTCTTTTAACAGCTCTAACTACCTCCACTACCTCAAGTTGAGATCTTTTTGCTTAAACAAGTACTGTAGACTCTGATGATATGAGAATACCTCACACTACACGCCATAGAGGTAATTCCTCCAAATCTTCAATGCATGAACAATCGCTGCCAATTCTAAGTCATGAACAGGGTAATTCTTCTCATGAACCTTCAACTGCCGAGACGCGTATGCAATTACCCGGCCATCCTGCATCAATACGACATCAATCCTAATACACGATGCATCACAATACATAATATAGGATCTCGAATCCGTGGGTAGTACCAATACCGGAGTAGTAGTCAAGGCAGTCTTGAGCTTCTGAAAGCTCAACAACACTCATTAGACCATCTAAATGGGGCACCATTTTTGGGTCAATATAGTCAATGGGGCAGCGATGGATGAAAACCCCCATGAACCGACGATAATAACCCGCCAAACCCAGGAAACTCTGAGTCTCAGTAGCTAAAGTAGGTCTAAGCCAGTTCTAAACTGCCTTAATCTTATTAGGATTCACTTTAATGCCCTCGGCATATACAACATGTCCCAAAAAGGCGACCAAGTCCAACCAAAACTCATACTTTGAAAACTTGGTGTACAATTGACTATCTCTCAGGGTCTAAAGTACCACCCGAAGATGCTGTTCATGCTTCTCTCGACTGTGGGAGTAGATCAAAATATCATCAATGAAGACAATCACAAAACAATCCAAATAGGGCTTAAATACCCAATTCATCAAATCCATAAATGTTGTTGGGGCATATCAAGCCAAATAATATCGCTAGGAACTCATAATGCCCATACCGAGTCCAAAAAGCTATCTTAGACATCCGATGCCCTAATATTCAACTGATGGTAGCTCGATCTCAAATCAATCTTTGAAAACAATTTGGCGCCCTGAAGCTGATCAAATAAGTCCTCAATCCTCAATAAAGGATACCTGTTCTTGATGGTGACTTTATTCAACTGCCGATAATCTATACATATTCTCATCGAACCATCCTTCTTCTTCGCAAATAATATTGGCGTACCCCAGGGCTAGACACTAGGTCTAATAAACCATTTATCAAGCAAATCCTACAATTGCTCCTTTAGTTCCTTTAATTCTGGTGGGGCCATACGGTATGGTGGAATAGAAATGGGCTGAGTGCCCTGAGCCTCCACTCTAATCGGGGCAACCCCAGCATGGCTAAGGTCATCGTCTTGGCGTGATAGTCCAATATAGCGTGATGAGGTGACATCCAATCCATGCCCAAAATACCATCAAAGTCCACCATATCGAGAAGTAGGAGATCTACACTAGTCTCAAGGCTCCCGATAGAAATCACACACGAGCAATAAACACAATCTACAACAATAGACTCTCCCAAAAGCGTGGACACACATACTGGAGCACTCAAAGAATCACGTGTCATAATCAGATATGAAGCAAAATAGGATGACATATAGGAATAAGAATAGCCCGGATCAAATAGAACTGAAGCATTTCTATGGAAAATTAGAACAATACATGTGATGACGACGTCAGATGACTCTGCCTCAGGGCTAGCTGGGAATGTGCTGGGCCCCACCAATCTGACCACCGCCCCTCGGGTGACCCCTAGCTGGCTAGCCTCCACCTCTAATGGCCTAACCTCCACCTCTAGCAACCTGACACCTGCCTCTAGTTGGCTGTGTAAGTGGTGGAGAAACCAGTGACGACATGATGGCACAGGAACCCTGCTGAGGTCTGCTGCTCGTCAATCTAGGGCAATACCTCTTGATGTGACCTATGTCCCCACGCTCAAAGCACTCCCTTGGCTGCTGAGACTGACCTTGATAGCCCGAATATCCATTGTAGTAACTCTGAAGCAGTGGTGCATTGAATGCTGGCTGGTCAGAACGAGACCCATGAGAAGCACGATCGCCTGAAGCATTGTGGGCTACCTGAAGAGCTGACTGAATCGGTCTAGGAAAATGGCCTCTGCCTCCAAATGAGGCACTATTGAAGCCACCAAAATGATGGGGCCTCTTCTCAGATGTCGAACCTCTATCCTGATCATGATCCATCTCGATCCGTCTAGCAATCTCTACATCCATCTGGAAAGAAATATCATCCCCCGTCTCCATGGACATCTAAAGCCTGATGCCAAAGGTAAGCCCATCAATAAACCTCCTCACCCTCTCTCTTAATCTATGGGAATCAACATAGCTGAATGACGGGCCGGGTCCATGAGTCCAACTAAGTGGACTAGAGCATCCTGAAGTACGGGAGTGGCAATGAATTCCTCTAGGACCTGAGCAGGCCCGATTGGTGCGGTTTGAGTTGGGACCTCCTCCTCATGGTCAGTCTGAGGCTCCACCATGGGTGCTACTGTAGCTCATGCTCTAGGTTGAGCTCTACCTCGTCCCTTACCCTTGGTAGGGGCTACAACAGGGGGTTCTGGCTCCTGCCCGGTTGTAGACATTGTGCGCGTTCTCACCATCTGCAAGATAACAATAGTAGGATGTTTCAAACTTCAATAATGAAATTAAGTTGCAAGATAGAGAAATAATGAAGTGAAATTTTCCTAAAGCCTTATTGCCTCTAGAAGAAAAGTACATACATTTCCGTACCGATCCGCCAGACTCTACCAAGCTTGCTCATGACTCGTGAGACCTAGGCAACCTACTGCTCTAAAGCAAGGGAGGATGTAAGGCCCCATAAAATTTTCCTAAAAGCCCGGAGTCTCGTGTTTCTGAAGTAGACTTATGTCTTGACAAATGTAGAGATTCTTCGCGGCGAGTTTATGAAGAAATTCTAGTTGCCATTCTTGATAGGAAAGTTTGAAAGTTGAGGAGCAAAGAAATTGCTCCGTGAAAGTGTTATGGCGAAACCAACAAGTCGAAGTGGCCACCTGGGAGGTCGAGGAAGAAATGAAGAAGAAGTACCCTAATTTATTTGGATACCTATGTAATTGTATCTATGATATTAAGAGCTAATTTTTTGCAAATCATATTTCCCCGGTACAACTTGTATTAAGAATACTCCCTCTTGGTAATGCGATGTTTATGGCATTGTTGCCGGTGTTGTTTCCGTATTATTTTGTATCGTAGTGTTGTGGTTGTGATATTAGGATTAGTTTCTGAGATTCTCTGACATGTGGATAGGCCTAGTTAATGGGTAACTTTGGCGAAAATTTTGGAGATATGGGGAGTTACTCGAAATTTGGGAGTTGGTGTGTGTTATAGCTAGTAAGTTACGTTGGTTTCTAATGGCGGGATTTATCCCTCATTCGAGGACGAATGATCTTAAGTGGGAGAGGATGTAAGGCCCCATAAAATTTTACCTAAAAACCCGGAGTTTCGTGGTGCCTAAGTAGACTTATGTGTTGACAAATGTAGAGATTCTTCGCGGCGAGCTTATGAGGAAATTCTAGTTGCCATTCTTGATAGACAAGTTCGAAAGTTGAGGAACAAAGAAATTGCCTCCGTGAAAGTGTTATGGAGAAACCAACAAGTCGAAGAGGCCACCTGGGAGGTCGAGGAAGAAATGAAGAAGAAGTACCCTAATTTATTTGAATAGCTATATAATTGTATCTATGATGTTAAGAGCTAATTTTTTTGCAAATCATATTTTCCCTGGTACAGCTTGTATTAAGAATACTCCCTCTTGGTAATGCAATGTTTATGGCGTTGTTGCCGGTGTTGTTTCCGTTATTTTGTATCGTTGTGTTGTGATTGTGATGTTGGGATTGGATTTTGAAATTCTCTAACATGTGGATAGGCCCAGTTATAGGGTAAATCTAGCGAAAATTTTGGAAATTTGGGGAGTTAGTCAAAATTTGGGAGTTGGTGTGTGTTATAGCAGCTAAGTCACATTGTTTTCTAATGGCGGGATTTAGCCCTCATTCAAGGACGAATGATCTTAAGCGAGGGAGGATGTAAGGCTCTATAAAATTTTGCCTAAGAACCCGGAGTTTCGTGGTGCTGAAGTAGACTTACGTGTTGACAAATGTAGAGATTTTTCGCGGCGGACTTTTTGGGTTGAACAGTGCACTGGGGAGTAAAGGAGAATTTTTTACACAGAATCACTCTACGGGCAGCAGAATGGTCAACGAGTAAAGCATAGAACTGGGCAAATTTGGATGATACTGTCCGGTCAACTATGCGATTGCAAAATCGTTTCGCGGTCCGCACATCGACCACGGAACCAGCATGGGATTTTTCGGAGGGAGGTTCTGCGGTGCATTATGCGATCGCAGAACAGGTCTGCAGATCGCAGACTGGTCGCCGAGTGGGCCAGAATTGCCCAATTCTGAAGGGCCATTTCGCGGCCCATTTTGCGCACTGCAGAAGCATTATGCGGTCGCATATGCGATAGCAAATTGTGTTTCGGAGCTTCATTTTCTTGGTTTTGTAAACCCGACCCCATTCTTATAAAACAATATTAAGGGTCATTTTAGAAGGTTCAAACTTACATTTTAGAGAGAGAGGAAGGTGGTCTAGAGTGAGAAGAGGAGTTCTAAGTCATTTGTTCATCAATCTTTGTTCAAACCTTGAAGATTTCTCTAGGGTAACTCACAAGGTCTTCAACCAAAAGGTAAGATTCTACACCATAACCTTTAGTTTCGAAATTTAACAAGAAAATGGATAATTAGTAAAGCAATTCTTCGGTGTGGGAGTTGTTTATTTTACATGCATGTACCATCAAGGGTAGTGGGAGATTGTTGAGCTCTTTTTGGGTGAACTTTGGGTAGCAGGGTGAAAGAATATACCATAGGAGGACCTTGAAACCTTAATGCACGCCTAATGTTTGGTTGCTCAAGTGAGCTGGAACTATGTACTCCTTCTTAATTTGTGTTCAATTTTTCTATATCTCTAAATAGATCGGAATGGGATCTCCAGAACATTATAGTAAATTAAAAATCTCGAGGCAAGGTTTGTTGACTAAACTCCTCTCTTAGAATTGAATTCCCATGATGATCTTGTAAGTCCCGAGTTGTCCATTATGAATTGACTTTTCTGAATAAGTTTGGCGACGAATGATGTGTGTGTGTGTGTGTGTGTGTGTGTGTGTATATATATATATATATATATATATTTATATGAATATATTCAAAATGTGTTCCAGAATGTTCTTATCATATTGTGCTATTCTTCAGGAGGGTATTTGAGGTATGAATATGTATTAAAATGTTGTGACTTTAAGTCAAGTCCAAATGAAAGTGATCACATCAAATTGTATAAGAGATCATATGTGCCTAAGACCCTAATTTGCTCAAGTATGTGTTTAAAGTATTAATTTGAAAGGCCTTGTTGTTGATTATCCATGAAAATGATTGAAAGTGGAATAGTGAGCTTGAATTATGATGTACGGCCAATGTGCCAAGAATGAGATTGCGTTATGGCTAATGAAATGCCTTGGAAGTATCGTTTAGCCACCGAGGAAGGATAGGTCGGAACAACCTAACCCCGAAACTAGACGTACTGGTGTAGGAGTGACTGAGGGGTAAATCCCCGTGCTAATGTGATGAGACTATTTCCCCTTATATGCGATGAGATTGGTGTGTTGAGATGTTTTCCTCTTAAATGGGATGAGATTATTGCTAGCGAGATGTGATGTGATGTCGATCCACACGACATTGTGGTGAGACGGCTTAGCCAATTGGGCTGAGATCGGACACCATGCCGCGCACATAGTGGTATTGTGAGTGTACGTCTCGGGGCGAGACGGCTTAGCTGGTCGGGCTGAGATTGGATGCCGTGCTAAAACACAGTGGTGTATCGGTGCTAAAGATCTCCCAACTTAAATTACTGAAACCTATTTGAAATTTACCTTTCCCTTAACTTGACACTTTGATACTATTTGAGTCTTTTATCAATTTCATCTTTTATTCTCCATTTTCTGTTGCTCGTTCTGTCGAGAGGGTGTTTAGTTTTACATACTAGTACTATTTCATATGTACTAACGTCCCTTTTGCTGGTGGCGCTGCATCTTTAATGGATGCAAGTCGTTCCATAGTTGGTGGTATTGATCAGTGATAGCAGCACACCCTCTCCTCAGCTGATTTGGTGAGCCCCACTTCATTTTAGGGTCCTGTATCTTCTATCCTTTGTACATAGTGTTTTGAGGTATAGCCAGGGTCTTGTTGTCGGCACTGTCATAACACTCTTTTGTTCTTGTTCGAGGCTCCGTAGACATAGTGTGGGTTGTGTCCATTTTTGGGAAAGTTAAACTAAAAATGTTGTAATTGTATTATTTGTTCCACTTTAACTATGATTGTACAATGTACTGTTTTGAAGACTTGCTAATGGCGTAACTATTACAAATGAACTGGTGTTATTCACATGACCTCTTACTATCAAATTAATGGAATGTATTCTTCTTTTTATTCATGGGTGAGTTGGGTAAGGTATTGTAAAGGCTTTCTTAGCCGGGGTATCTCGGTTGAGCGTCAGTCGCGCTCTCCAAGGTCGGGGCGTGACAGGCAGTATAATAGATATATCTATGATTTATGCTGTTCAACCCTCGATAGTGCACACATTATGATGGGATCAGGCCGTTCGCCTCGGCAATATAATAGATGTATCTATGGTTCGTGCCATTCGACCCTCGGTAGTGCACATATTATGATGGGATTGGGCCGTACGCCTCGGTATTTCTATAAAATACTCTTATGAAATCGTACGTAATAATTGGCAAGAAGAC
Organism: Nicotiana obtusifolia; assembly: GCA_002018475.1. NCBI lineage: Eukaryota > Viridiplantae > Streptophyta > Magnoliopsida > Solanales > Solanaceae > Nicotiana > Nicotiana obtusifolia. Next base: position 27,483 of record MCJB01051028.1, read on the forward strand.
AGTAAATCTGCGAGTTTTCCTAATTTGAGCTGTTACGACCTATCAAGCGAGGTCCATTATATATACTCTGATTGAGGGGGTAACTACTAGCTAAGAGTTTGAGTTATTGCTGAGAGGAGAATTATATCACATATTTATACTTGTTATTTCGTTTACTTACTCTGACTCACATCTGTTTACTTTTACTGTATCAGTCTTATTGGATCACTAGTAAGTGTCAATATCGACCCCTCGTCAGTACTTCTCTAGGGTTAGGTTAGATACTGAGTACACGTTGATTTATGTACTCATGCTACACTTTTTGTGCAAGTACAAATATGTCTGGTGGTCTTTTGGGCGCAGAGGCACGACTATTGCAGGGACTTTACCTTGAGCTGCATTTCACGTTATGATCCGCAGCCTGCAGAGTCTCCATCAGATTTACTTATATTCTCCTGTCTAATTTGTATTCCAGATAGATGTTGTATTTTATTATATTTCCTAGTTGATGTTCATGCACTTGTGACACCGGATTTTGGGGGTTCCTATGGGTTGTTCATTATTATAGTTCGTGTAAATATTATCATTTACCCTATAAATTCTTCTTTATACTATTTAATTAATGAAAATTATGATTCCAAAATACTAAAATGAGAATTAAGCTGATCAATCACCATTGGCTTGCCTGATGGTGGTGTTAGGTGCCTTCATGACTTTTAGTAGATTTTGGGTCATGAAAAAATTAAATAATTACTTACCCGTCCCCATGGGATACGATAATCAATCGATGCAATTAACTGTACTCTACAGTCCCGCCAGCATACTGTCTCCGTGAAGGAGCAACTTGTTACACCCCATATTTTCGTACGTAAGAGTACGACGTAACTCAATTGATGTAAGCTTAGAAATGAAATCATCTTTGAAAAATTCACAAAGTTAGTTAATCATGTTAACGTGGAGGTTACAAATATTTAAGATCATGAATAAAGTACCAAGAGGGTTTGAAGGCTTAGAAGCTAAACGAATTGAAGAAAATAAGTTTCGTCTAAAGTTGACAAGTTAGGAATGTTATAACATGTACTTTTGTGGTGAGACTAGGCCGCTTAACATTATAATGAGATTATGTTATGAGTTATTTTAGTCATATGATAGTCGTGTATTATGTTTTAAAGTCAAGCGAGTTGTGGAGCAAAAGTTGGAGAAGGTCATCAAAAGTTGTATTCATAAATGTGTTGAAACTTAGGTCAAATATAGCTAAGCTTTTCTCTAAATATATTAGGATTTAGGGGATGATCTACCTATCAAATTGAAGATCTATGAGTCTAGCTTTTAACTCATTAAACCGTTCATCGATACGACATTGGAGTAGAGAGATATTCACGTTTTTGCGAGATCGTGCAAGCAGCTCTCAATGGGACCCACTTAGGCAGTGGATGACCCTTGAACTTTTTAATGGGCTTGGACGGCTTATTTTTGGGTCGATTTCGACCAAGGACTGTTCCCAAAATCTCTCAACACCTTTCTAACAGTTCTCAAGGGAATCCAATGGTGTTTTACCTTAACCTAACCTCAAAAGTTAGCCTAAGTGAAGAAGAGAGTCTCTATGGTGTTGTGATGTGATTAAGAGTGCTTATAAGCTAAGGGAAGCTTTGGTTCGAGTTTTTCCAGATTATTTAAGGTATTTATAACACCCTATTTCTTGGTATTGATCTTATCAATATGTTGGTTAAGCTATTTGAATGAAGAATTATAAGATAGGACTTGAAGTTGTATAAGAAATTGTTGTCTCTTATTGGACTATTTTGGAGTTATATATATGACTTCATATGGCTGGAAATCGTGGGAAATAGCTTGGTTATAATGTTCTTATTGTAAGAAGCAACCACACAATACCTAGAAGTTATTCATGTCGTTGTTTTGTCTTGTGGGGCTGTTTGATGTTACTTTTATGATGCATATAAGGTTGGAATGTCATGTCAATATATATGTTTATATGCTAGACCTATTTTTGGTGTTGTAAGTACAAGGGAGATGGGAAAAAGAGTTGGGGTTTGGTTCCAATCCAAACTTGCCGCTCGTCGTTTAAATAGCAGTTTTGTGTGTGATGTTTGTGCACTTGTTGTTGTGTAGATTGATTGGTGTTTTTGGGATGTTGGTATATGGTATTGGAGAAGGCCCTAGTTATAGGGAGATGCTGCCCAAATTTACATAAACGAGCTACTAGCTTAAGTTACGGACTTAGCCTTTACTCAGCACCGATTTTGAATCTCCTTATGCTATGGTAGACTGAGTTGAGTTGTTTGAGGAGTTGCTTGGAAGCTATTAAGGACTCAACGAGGTTAAGGTATGTTAAGGCTAAATCTTTCCTTCATTTTGGCATGATCTCGTACCTACATGTGTTTGATAGCGAGACATAAAGAGATGTTTGTATTCCTGAATATATTCATATTATCCTAGTCTCATAAGTTACATTATTCTCTGTTATGAGGGCTTTCTATTCAGTTAAGTATTGTCTTCTTTCAGTCAAGAGAGCAGAGAGTCTATATATAAATAGTATTACAGTATTTTCACCACCACCGAGCTATAATCGGTAGGCAGGCCCCTATTGGCCAACCTCAGATCAGATGGTAAGTTATATACCTAGCCTAGTATGGACAAGCACCTATGAGCGAGCCTACTACGCAGAGCCGTTATATGTACCGAGCTTTCTAGGGTCGGACAGCTATTTTATTTGCTATATTGAGAGAGTTGAGTCAGTATCAACAAGTAAGCATATCTTCAGATCATCTTTGACTCCCAGTTACTTTCAGTTATTATATTATCAGTTCAGTTTCAACTTTAAGTTATTTTGTTGCCTTACATACTCGGTACATTATTTCGTACTGACATCCCTTTTCCTGGGGATACTGCATTTCATGCCTGCAGGACCTAATAGACAGTTGGATAGACCTTCCCAGCAGACAGAGTCAAACATCAGCTTGGTTCGTAAGCTCCACTCCCTCGGAGTTACCATGTCTAGACCTTGGAGTCCATTTTTTTTTATACAAGTTTGATGGGTAGGCCGAGACCCTGTCTTGACCATTATACAGTCATCTCTAGAGGCTTGTAGATGAGTCATGTATATTTTGTATATCAGTAGATGTTCATGGTGGCTTCGCCGGCCTGCATATATATATATATATATATATATATATATATATATATATATATATATATATATATAAAAGCTTTTGGGTATGTTTACCCCTCAGATGAGAGAGACGTTATTTTCAGATGATTTAGAATATGGCGTCATCGGCCTTAGTTGAGGGTTACCCTTCCAGAGTTCACAGTTACAGAGTGGTACACTCGGGCCAAATATGGCACCGGGTGCCGGCCACGCTTCCCCAGGTTTGGGACGTGACACAACTGAAGCAGTACTAGTAGAATGGGATGCAGCCGTCTGAGATCCTCCAGTATCCAGTCCATATATACTAGGAGTAGATGAAGATGGAGATGATAATCGAGTGGATGATGATAGATGCACAAAAGACGAGCTATTATGCTGACTGTAATGTCCCCCCTCCCTCCGGGGGATGGAATCAATGGTGAGCCACCATGCTAACTCGCAAGGACACGAAGAATCAAAGGTGACAAAGTAGGCGTGGGGATAAAATTAATAGTAGTGGAGGCTGAACCACACTGAGTCGGCATTGAATAATACTGTATTGTGCTAGCCCGAGGGAGGGGAACAAAATTTTAATATTGGCTAAGTATAATTCATAAAATTTATTATTAACAATTTTTGGGGTCTTAAAAGTTGCTAATAATAATTCACCTACACAACAATCTGCGAGAAAAGAAAAGTCTGATAAGACAATTTTACTTACAATTACTGAGAGATCGTCCCAAGGTAGAATAAAGGGGCCTCATGTTCCAGAATAGTGTCAGACCCAAAGCTATATTTATAATATAACTACAATACAATGGGAGGTTGATGACTGTTGATAGGTTCGCTGAGTGAGGGATTTTAGTGAATATAACGTGTGTATTTGCTAGACAAGTGACGAGACAAGAATCATCTATTTAGAGATTGCATCTTTAAAGATTTTGTGGAACAAAATTATGTCTTGGTTGCAGCGAATGGCTACCTAGTGCAAATATGGGCTCAGATGTTTAACTGGATTGTATTTCATACAAGGAGAAGAACACAACCATCTAAGATTCTAAAAATGGTATATGCAGAATACAACCAAGCAATCGAAAAAGGAGGGAATGGTAGAATTTTTGAAGGAGCAATTAGGACCATGGGAAAATTGGCAGAGAACTGGCATATAATTGCATCATCAGAGCCGTTGGGATCTTAAAAGATGAATGCAGATACTTCACTTTTACCCTTGACTATTCCAATAGATCAGTTGTACTATATAGTTTTTTTTTGCCTGATTCAAGTATGAGTAGCAATTTGTAACAGGTATAGAGATGTAGTTTTTAATTTTATTTGGGGTAGCTAGTAGTGTATGACTAAGCTTGGTTTATAGTCATTCATTTGGTAACTAATAAATATGTTTAATTACCAAAAACATAATTGGGGCGACGAGGAAAACTAGGAGGAGGACTCATACTAGGCATATGTGAAGGAATGTGATCACTCGTTGATAGCAAAGTATTTTTCTTCTTCTTAGATTATTTCGGTTCTTTACCCTTAGAAGCCATCTGTGCAATTTAAGTAAAACAAATATAATAATTAAAAAATCAACATGTAATATTATAAAGCAATTCTTCCACATATTATAACGATTAAAAAAAGAACATATATAAAGTCCAACAAGATATAAAAATAAAATAATAATATAAGGAATAACATAAGATATCAAATAAGTCATAAAACACATAAACAATCTAATCTTCATCGCTTTCTTCATATTGATCATATTCATTTTCATCACCGCTTTTTTTTTTATTTTCATCATATAATTCTTCATCCTCGCTTGCTTCATGTTCATCACTTGAATATCCGTCCTCATTCCATGGATGTTCCTTCCTCATACTCACTTTGATTTTATCTAAAGACTGAAGGCTCGAATTCTTCATAAAGGCCTTCACTGTCCTGCAATTCACCTACTAGTTCATCATCCACCACTGTTTCAATACTTGAAATGTCATTTGGTATGCTATACCTAATGCATCCTCAACCTCAACTGTGCCCACGAGCTTTGTTTTTATCACTACCCATCATGCAACCTTCCTCTTGCACAAAGGATAAGGTGCGTAATATACCTGTTTCACATTTTGTGCTATGATATATGGTCATAGAGTCTATACCTCCATGTGTGCTTTATTTTAACTATTTTATATAGAGGATGCACCTTTATACCTCTAGTAGGTGTTGGATCATACCATATACACTGAAAAAGTACTAACTTTTTCTTCGGCCAACCAACACTATACTCGAGTTCTAATATCTCTTGAAGCACACCATAATAATCAACATCAACATCAGATTTCGCACACACGCATCTATTATTGGTTTTTTTGACCTTGGACCATTCTATATGAAACTTGTACCTATTCAAAGTACTTAGACATCATTCTGACCATAGGGCTAGGTCCCCAAGCAATGTCATGTAAAAATAGATCATTTATGCCATTATTTGAAATACGAACCTAGAGCGAACCAATAACAGTTAATTAGAATTTAAAAAGTACATACAACTGATGATAATCTGCATAGAAACAAACTTTGCTAATACTTACAAAGTGTTTAAACCATTCTGCAAAACTAGGATAAACATGCTCATGCCTATATGTACCCACTTTCATTAGTTTAAAGGATTGATATTTGATCTTGAATGTAAGTCGAAAATATAAATGTACACTTACGTATAATAATATTGGACCTCAGGACAATTTCGTAGACCATATGCTGCTGTAGCCGACTTTAGCTCCATCTCAGTCAAGTCGTGTTGGATTACGTTTTGGACCGCCTTTTCCAAGTTGATTGAATATGGAAAAAGGGTGGTGCCAATGGATCAGTATTGCCACTATCATCATGCCGATCAGGTCTATTTCTTAAACATGGCATATCATGTTCAAAATAATATGAACAAAACTAAGAAGTTTCTCTAGCCAGATATGCCTCACTTATTGATCCCTCAATCCTTGATCTATTTTCACGCTGCTTACATTTGCAAATCATCATGCATAGCACGATTTTAAGATGAAATAATATTCAACTAACACAGGTAAGGATAACTGATTAAAGATAATTACCTCTCAAAAAGATACATCCATCTACATTGAACTGGCCATCCTGGTTGTGCTTGTCGCACAAGGTGAATTGAAAAATGTTCCATGACATCGAAAAAACCAAGCGAGAAAAAATTTTCCAACTGCTTTAAAGTTAATTGAATGTTACTGTCCATGTAAGTTAGGTTCTCCGCCCTTAATGTACTAGAGCACAACTCCTTAAAAAATAAGCATATCTCTGTAATGTGCATCCATATTCTATTAGGCAAAGTGTTGAATGCAATAGGCACCAAAGATTCCATGAAAATGTTACAATCAAGGCTTTTCATAGACGTCAACTTCCCTTATTTCATATCAACACACTTAGATAAGTTTGACGTTATCCATCAGGCATCCTCAAATTATTAATCCAATCACAAGTCTCTCTTCTCTCATCTAAAGTGAATGTATAACTGACCTTAGGCTTCTGAATCTTGTTGTTCAAGTATGTCAAGTACAACTTACTTCGCCTACAATATTTTTTGAAATCCATCCTGGCCTTCAAGTTATCTTTTGTCTTGTTGCTTACATCCATCACAATATTAAACAAGTTATCAAAAAAGTTCTTTTCGATATGCATGGCATCAAGATTATGCCGAACAAAATTGTGCTTCCAATAAGGTACTCCAAAAATATGCTCTGTTTTGTCCAGTTGTGTGTTACACTATACCCCGGTATCTTAGTAGACAATAGATACTTTTTAACCTTAGGTAGATTCCTAACTCTGTTCCAAATCTCTTCAGGCGATAAGACATGCGGTGGCTCCTCATAATCAGTTTTGTTCTTCATAAATGCACTAGTATTTCTGCTAAACTCATGATCCATTGGCAAGAAGCGCCAATAACAATAAAACCATGTGTTCTTGCCTTCATATTTCAAAGTGAATACCTTTGTGTCTTCCATACAAGTTGGGCAAGCTAACTTTCCGATAGTTGACCACCCGGACATCATTCCATAAGTAAAAGAATTATTTATAGTCCACATCAAAGTAGCACGGACTCTGAAGTTTTGCTTGGTTGATACATCATATGTTTTCACACCTTTATGCTACAATAACCTCAACTCATCAATTAGGGGCTGGATGTATACATCAATAAATTTTTTGGATAGCATGGACCTAGAACAATACAAGTTAGAAATAAATATTGACTTGTCATACACAATTCAGGCGAAAGATTATACGGCGTAACAAATACTGGCCAACATAAATATGGTGCAACTGACAGTGCAAATGGAGTGAATCCATTAGAAGATAATCCCAACCTAATATTTCTCGGTTCACTGGCAAAGTCTGGGAACACCCTATCAAAATGCTTCCATGCTTCTCTATCTAACAGATGACATAGCACACCATCTGACCTTCTATGTTCATAATACCATCTCATATGAGGAGTGGAACTCATTGATGCATACAACCTCTTTAACCTTGGTATAAGGGGTAAGTAGTGCATCGCCTTCATTGGAACCTTCTTCTGTTTAGCATTTGTGACTTCTTTGTAACGTGGATGGTAACAAAATTTGCAATTTTCTAAAGCTGTATCATCCTTATAGAATAACATGCAACCTTTCTCGCAACAATCAATCCTCTATGATGAAAGACCCAACTTGGAAACTAATTTCTTTGCCGTTTAAAAATCTTTGGGTAGGTCAATCTTTATTGGATTAAGTTCATTCATAAGGCCAATGATAGAATCCATACCGGCTTGAGAAATAGAATTATCCAATTTAATACTTAGTAATCTAACTGCAACAGACAACTTGGAATGCACTGAGCCTTCATAAAGCGGACAACTAGCTTCCTCTAACTGCTTGAAGAAGCTTTTAGCCTCATCATTTGGTTCGGATTGAGCCCCTGGGAACATCTCAAAAGCATCCCTCATCATTTCATTAAATTGAGAATTTTCAACATTATTCTCCGCTATGGGACTATCTTCTTCACCACCAAAAGAATTCTGAAAATGAATATCATCTACACTAGCATGACTCTCCCTATGAACAGTCCACACAATAATTTTTCATAAACTCCTTCTTATACAGATGAACAGTAACAAATATCGGGACCCAATAACTTAACACACTTATTTCACACAAGGGCACCTAATCGCTCCTTCAATAAATCATCAAGTGTCTTTGCCTTAGCAATAAAGCTAGCAACCCCTTCTATAAATTCTTCCCACATCCCCATACGATTCAAATGATTCCTATTATACATCCATCTACGATGACCAAATTCTATCTACACATAGAAGAGAATTAGAAGTTGAAATTTATGTTATTACACTAACTAATAAATTTTATTATATTCTTCAAAGGTTACTTATCTAAATAGTTACTTATATATTTTAGTGTAATCTTATATTTATCCATCTTAGTAATCTAAAACGAGTTTTTGCCTTTATCCAAATTTATTAGTAAACTAAAAGGCAACAACAAGCGTTAAACATTATTCAAGAAATTTTAAACTTAATTCAACTTCAAACTAATGAATTTATTACGTTTAATAAACTTTAATCTTACAATCATTTCATATGTTCACTTCGCTATTATTAAAATCATACTAGCTACATCACATTTCACAAGTTTACCCATGAGCTTCATTTTTATCAAACAAAAGAAATACTCGTAATTAACAAATATTTAAATTATTTCAACGTATAAAAATTAAGGCATTTAATTTAAATAGCATAATTATTTAATATAACAGGTAAAAGGATTTTAAATATTTGGGATCTACAATAGCAATTATATAAAAAGATTGACTAATCTTCAAGAATAACTTACCAACTATTTTATAATAATTCAACTAATTTTTATAGCAATCAAGCTATAGAAATATTCCTAAAATATTACAACTAACCTTGCTATAGAGAAATCTACAGCACGAGGTGAAGATGGTAGTGGTTGCTACAATCCAAAGCTTGTGGAGATGGTGGCTGCCACAAAACAATTAGTTAGGATTCCGCCATAGTTTCGCCACGAGCAGGAGAGAGAAGAAGAGGCGAGGATGAGAGAAAGTTATACCATTGAGAGTGGAGATGATAAAATTTCACGATGGGGCGGAGGTGGGAGGTGGGAGGCAGAGGAAATATGAAAAAGAAGAAAGAGAGGAAGAGAATAGAAGAGAGACAGGGAGGGGAGTTTTTAAAATTGATTTTCGATCGATTTTGTCAGAAAAATAAAATAATATATAATTTTAATTAAGTTTCCGACCAATTGGTCGATAAAAGTACTGACATGCCAGGCTTTGAAATTCAAAATAATTTTAGAACAGATCGGTCGGAATATCAAAAAATATAATTATTATTTTTATTTTTTTCCGACCGTATCGGTCCAAAATGTAAACTAGTCAAACTCCGGTATTTTGACTTTTACTGACCGACTGAATCAGTTGAAAATTTAATCCCCACAATTTTGCGCCAAAATTAGCGACCAATATTTTCGGAATGAGGTCGAAATATTTTAAGCAAAAAATAAATTAATTTTTTTCGTATTTCCGACTGAAACGATCATAAAATTCCGACCTCTTTTATTAGTTGGAAATTATCAGTTGGAACTGAGTCATTTTCTAGTGATGAGTCTATTTATATAGCTTATATGAGTTAACTTATATGACAATCCTTGAAGAATTTAAATCACTTAAAGCATATACTATTCTTGGTCCTGAAGTACCACATCCTAAGTACAGTTTGTGCACGTATGTATATTGCTATAACTACAAGTATGATAATGTGATAGCGAGAATCTTTAGCTCTATGGAGATATTGAAAGGACCATTCCGCGATATTATATGAAGACATTACATATCTATCAAGAATGATGATTTTAAGGTGCAACATATTCATTCATGTTAATATGGTGATTTCCTTATCAAATCTCTACCAACTATCTTTTAAAGATGGTGCAGAAGATTGAAATGCGAAGGCTCAAAGATGTGAATTGATTGTCTCATCAGGGGTTAATACGTGTTGTACTCTTTTTTTCTTATAAGGTTTTGTCCCGCTAGGTAATCCTTGCAAGGTTTTTAACGAGGAAACCAAAAGGCATATTATTAGATATGTGTACTCTTTTTCCTTCACTAGAATTTTTTTTCACCGTATTTTATTTTAGTTAAGGTTTTAATGAGATACATTATCTGTTATCTTTTAGAGCATCCCAAACTAATAAGAATCTCTCTATTTACTTTTCTCTGCAATATTTTTTTTCTTTTATTGTTTTATTATATAAATAATTTAACATAGGATTTTTTTACATAGATTAAATAAGAAAATATTTAATAATCAAATTTTTAGTTAATTTTAAATTCTTAAATATTAGGACAATAATTAATTTATAATTTTGTCTAATGTGAAATCTATTTTTGAAGGGTAAAAAAAGCGAACATCATTTCGCTAAGGGGATTCGTGCTTTTAATATGTATAGATAGATATAAATATAGATATTGTTTGACGAAAAAATATAATTTTCGGCTAAACTATCATATTTATGTAGTAGCGGATTAAATCTAGTTAATGACAATAACCCTAGATGCGAATCTTGAGAAAGTGTGTGAAGTGGGACAAATTCAGTGAAGTGTTGGCAATGATAAGCACTAAATATTCATAAAGTATGAGCAATAATGGAGGTGTGACTAGTAATAAACAGCAATAAATGGTATTTACGTAAATAGGAGGAATGATTCACCCAATAAAGAATGGATTGTACGAATGTTCCTCCTGACAATGATGAATGACAGATAAATTCAAGATTTGTTCGAACTATTCTTGGATCTAGTGGTAAAGTGTCGAATAATATGGGTAAGAATCTTGATAAAAAGGTAGTCTTTGTATCTTTACAAGAGAGGGGGAGTCTTTTTTCTAAGTCTGCTCTTATCACCATGAATATCACATGTTGCTATTCCTTCTCTTTTTTCCTTATTTATTTGAGACATGTCTCTAGCAAACCCTAATAGTACAAGTGCAGAGAATATTCACTAGAATATTCTCTTTAATATCCTATTTCAAAAATTAGCCGTTACTATTCTGTCAAGGGCGCTCGAACTCGGTCATGTTGACAGCTCGACCACGAATCTCGCTGCTCCCTAGCCGACCTTGACAAACTCTTTCCTTAATGCTATATTACCCTAATTATTCTAGGGTGGGTTTTGACCTATACAGTTAGTCGCTCCGCTTATTGAGGCGGGCCTCAGGCGGGCTCGATGAGTGGATATTGTGTAATGTGGTTAAAGCATCTGGACGACCTGAACAAGTTGTGATGATTGGGGCGAGTTGGCAGCGTGTTCCTTTGTGAGCCATAACTTCTGAGGTTGTAAGTCTCGCGATGACGTCATGGCGACATGCGTCATTATGACGTGATTTTCCGATACGTTGCTTCGTTTCGTGCACATTTTCTGATTGAGTCTGCTGTTTCGGTTACAGTGCCATATAATGATGGATTAATTCCTTGGTTTCGATGCTTGAAATATTTATAAATAGGGGTGCGTGGGTAATGTTTCAATCTTTACGAAACCATTGCATCAAAAAACTCTGTATCTTCTTCTTTACCTATTGTTGTGTATTTTTTTTACTGGTTTAGTAATTCTCGCTGCTTCTAACACTTCCTTGCTTGAATATCCTCCCTTAACAACATGGCTAATGTACCCTCTGTTTTCGATATGGCAGCTGACCCTGTCCCTTTGGCGGTGCTTATACCCCCTCACGTTGATATGGCATCTGTTGTCATTGAAGAAGAGAATTTTCCTACAGTAGATTAAATAATCCCTCGTAGTGAGAAAGTTAGGTCCGATTTTTCGAAGGCGCTTGAAGGTGAGCCTGAATTCTCGGGATTGGTGATGGAGGAGACCGATTTGGCCGAGCTTAGGGAAAAATTCAACATTCCTGCCCATATCGATCTAGTCCCAGCAGGGCACGATGTGGTGCAAATCCACCGCCCCGGATATTGCGCATTCTATGCCTATCCTTTCCAGGTTGGCTATACTCTCCCCTTTCTCCCATTGGCTGAGGAGTTTTGCCGCTATTACGGTGTCTGCCTGGCCCAACTCTCTCCGTACATTTACAAGCTTATTAGGATGCTCAAAAAGTTTGTAAAATTGGCCGGGGTCGAGGTCACACTCCGCCACCTGATACATCTCTTCACCCCTAGCTTTTATAGGGGGACGATGTTGCATCTCACCACCGAGGAAGTAAATTCTTGGGGGTAAAGATGGACGACAAAGCAAATCGTCAGTTCTGGCTCAACTACGTTTTTGTCAAAACCGAAGACGTGGTGGCCAGTGGGGACAACTTTCCTGAGACTTGGAATCACGCTCGTAAGTACCCTTTTTTTTTGTGAAAGGTATTTGATTTGTTTGTTTCTTGTCATGGGCTCTAACATTTTGTCTCTTCCTCATACAACCATGACTACGCCTCCTCCTTTGGTCAGGAGCATTTCCGACTGGGTTGGTCGGATTCTGGCTCACACTGTGGGGATTCGTGAATGGCCGGGCTTTCTCAAGAGGTTCAGGTCTGCTTCTTGGATAGTGAGTCCATCTATATATTTTTTGTTTTTACTACTTTGACCTCGTGGTCGCTTGCTCGTTATAGTTTATTATCGGTGGTGACGGCCTTTGATCTTCCTTTTTCAGTTCGAGGATCTTTGAGGAGGCCGAAGGATCTTCCTCCCGCGTTTTGTAAGAAGAAGGCTTCTTCTTCTTCGGCATCTGTCCCCGCCGTGACCGCGGCTAGGCCTGCTCGGTCGTCTGCTCTTGTTCGTTCTTCCACCACGGCCAGGTCTACTCATTCGTCAGCCATACCTCCTGCTGCTTCCGTACCGGCTCCTTCTCCGCATGTGGGTATATCGCCAATGGAGCTGCCAGCTTCCCCTTTGCATCATCTAGTAGATGAGGAAGAGGAATCGTCGTCGAGCAGTGGGAATTTGATTCCCCGTAAGAAAAGATCGATGGCGCCGGTGATGGGGTTGGTTTTTTCATTCATGAAATGCCGACTATTGAGCTTGAATATGACGCCGAGTTATCGTGTGAGGTTCTGCCATTGACTGAGGCCTTAGAGGGTATGTCTCTTCCTGAAACCATGATGGACGTTGAAGGGCCTTCTGCGAGAGTCTCCGATATTTTGCCGCGAGATGAGCCATCGGACTCGCGACTGGCTGAGGGTTCTTCTTCGCTGGCCGATGGGAAAGGAAAGTGCGTTGCTGAGGAGGTTTACAAGACGGGCTCTGATGTTGATGCCAACGAGGTGAGGATAATGGGGGAGGGATTTACCCGACTCGAAGTAAGATTGGAGGGGTCCATGCGGACCATTGTGATCCCCATGGATCGAGATTTGTTGGTTAATACGGAGAACGTGGTTCCTTCCCTTGGTCCCCTTTGTTCTGATTTGGAGGGTAAAACCCTTGAAAAGTTGGATGACGCCACCTTATCTAGGAGCATAGCCGGCCTCGCTCTCAGGGTAAGCTTTTCGACCTCTTTCATTTTTGTTTGTCAAGTTTAAAGTTTATGTTTCGTTCTTGCTCTCCGTTTTCTTTTTTTTTTCTCTCTTTCAGACTGTAATTTTGGAAATTGAAAGTGCTCGTAGGGAGGAGAGGTGTAAGGCTATTTTTCTGAAGATGGAGTGAAAATACCGACAGTACCATGGTAAGTATTGCGAGATTCGTAGGCAGTTTGGCAAGATCGGTAATTTCCAAGTTCTCTGAGACGAGCTAAAGGAAAAGGATGACGAGCTGGTAAAGGTCATCGAAAAATGCAGCATTCTTGAGGGGGCACTAAGGGACAAAGAGGAGGAGCCGGAGGTTAGTAGAGGGGTCGAATCCCAGTGTGGGGATCTTCAAGCCCAGGCGGTCTCGTTGCACGCCGAGCTCGAGAAGTGTGTATTCAAAGCAGAAGATTTAAGTGGTGAGGTCGCCGAGAAGGCAGCGGATCTCAAAAAGGCGGAGTCAGCTTGGTCGGGGTCTACGAGGAAGGCGAAGGCCTTGAAGATCTTCATCCGTGTTCTTCGTTCCGAGCGAGAGAATGCCTTGGAGATGGCCAGACTCAAAGAAGAGCGACTTATTGAACAGATTGGAGAACTAGAGAAAGAGGCTTCTGGCCTTTGTGATCGAGTCGCCGCTCTGGAGGCTGAGAAGGCACAATTATTGGCTCGACCATCTTCTTCCCGTGTTTCTGATTTTCTTGATGTTCCTTGAGATTTATACGAGGAGTGGATTCACGCCGAGGGCCAGCTGGATATATTCATGAGGGCGGGAACCGTTTCAGAAGCAGTCTTCGAGGATGCTTGTGTTAAGGTACGTAGAGCTCGGTTCGCTTGTTGCTATGACCCTACTAATACCGGAGGCTGGTGATGACGAAGAGGATATGGGCGTGGGTCGAATTGAAGAGGACGCCTGTTATAAGAACGAGTATCCCGATGACGATGGTAATAGTGAAGGGGCAGATGGGGATGGCCCAGGCAATCAGGCCAATTAGTATATGGACTTCTGCGTTTTATCTATGGGTGTCTTTTTGATCATTTGTAAGAAAATATTCTAAGTATGAAATACCAGTTTTGTTATTTGTACCTGATTCTTTTTTCTTTTGTTCGAGTTTGTATGCTTTTTTATTTTGTTGCTTGGTTGCCTTGGTTGCCTTAGTCGTAATAACTTAGCTCGAGTAGGGTCGAATGATCTCGGAACAAGACCTAAGTTTGATTATGTCCGAGGACCAATAGATGTTAGTTCGAACGAGGTCAAACATATCGTATGTCTATTTATGGCCGAGGGCCAATTAGGTGTTGGTTCGAATGAAGTCGAGTATAACCTATATTTAGTTATGGCCAAGGGCCGATTAGGTGATGATTCGAACGAGGTCGAGTATAATCTATGCTTGATTGTGATATGCTTGATTGTGGTCGAGGGCCTGATTATGGCCAAGGGACAATTATGCGTTGATTCGAATGAGGTCGAATATCATCTATGCTTGATTATGGCCGAGGGCCGATTACGTGTTGTATTTATCGGTGGTATGATTTTAAGGCAACGTTTCTTTGGTTGTACATTTGGAGAAAATAGAAATAAACTTCATGCATTTGTGCTTTGTTCATACACTTGGAGAAATTTACATATTTTCCGGGCATTGGCTGACATTTTAGTCCTAGTCCCAGTCTATCTAGTCCCTTCATTGGTCGACCTAGAGAAGTATTGAGAGGTCGAGCAATGAACTAGTCGCTGCGCACTTCAATCCTGTAGTGTCCCCTTCATCGCCTCGTCAAAAACCTCCCCGAGAAAACCCAATTGGGATGAAACTCAAGCGAGGGAAAAAAAGCACAACTTTGGGGACGCTTCGTCTTTTAAAAGTTGAAGTACTTGAGGTGTGTGATATTCCAGTTGTTTGGTAGTTGCTTTCCTTCCATCGTTTCTAGTTGGAATGAACCTTTGTTCGATGTTGCCGTCATTTTGTACGTGCCGTTCCAATTTTGTTTCTAGTTTGCCTTCCTGTGGGTCTTTGCTTGCTTGTGTTTTAGCTTTAAGCACGTAGTCCCCGACTTTGCATGGCCCGATCTTCGCCTTTTTGTTATAATAGCGTTCTGCTTGTTGCTTTTCGGCGACCATTCTTACGTAGGCCATATCTCTTCGTTCCTCGACTTCTTCGAGCTCCTGCTTTCTGCTGTCATCGTTCCCGGGTCTGTTTTTGTGGGAGTATTTTAGGTTGGGCTCTCCGACCTCGGCTGGTATTACTGCATCAGTCCCATAGACTAATGAGTATGGCGTCTCTCCTGTGCTCATATTTAGTGTTGTTCGGTAGGCCCAGAGTACTTCTGGTAATATTTCCGGCCACAATCTTTGGCGTCTTCGAGTTTCTTCTTCATGATGTTTAGTATCGACTTATTGGAGGATTCCGCTTGTACGTTGCCCATTGGGTGGTATGGCGTTGAGAGTATTCTTTCGATATGCCATTTTTCAAAAAACTCAGCAACCTTTTTTCCCGCAAACTGGGGTTCGTTATCGCAACAGATCTTTTTGGGGAGACCGAAACAACATATGATATTTTTTCCATATGAAGGCAATCACTTTCTGTTCGCGTATTTGGGCGAATTCTCCTACTTTTACCCGTTTAGAGAAATAGTCAGTTTAGACCAAAATAAATCGTACGTTATCTCGTCCTGCCGAGAGGGGGCCCATGATGTCCATTCCCGATTTGATGTACAGCCAAGGGGAAGTCACTGAGTCTAGGTGTTTGCCTGTTTGGTGGATCATTAGGGCATACTTCTGGCATTGCTCGCATTTTTTCACGAAATCCACAGCCTCCTTTTTCATGGTGGGCTAGTAATACCCCGCCCGTATGAGGCATCTGACCAAAGCTCGATTGCCGGAGTGAGCTACACAGTGGCTTTCGTGTACTTCTTCAAGGACGCGCCTCGTTATATTTGTGCCTAAACATTTCGCCAGAGGGCCGCCATACGTCCTCTTGTTCAGGTCGTTATGAATGATACTGTATCTGGCTGCTCGCATTCGCAGTTTCTTGGCCTCTTTTTAATCATCTAGGAGTATGCCATCCTGCAAATATGTAACAATACGGTTGCACCAGTCCTAAGTCAGGTTTATGGTTTTTACCTCGATTCGATCTATCGATGAGTTGAGGAGGTGGACCACATTTCTTTCTACGGTTGTAATGTTTTTGGCGATTGCAGCTAATTTGGCGAGACCGCCCGCCTTAGTATTTTTTGCTTGGGGGCTGGTCGAGTGGACATTCGTCAAACTCGGGTAGTAGCTTGCAGATTTCGGTCTGGTACTTTTGTAACCTTTGCTCCTTGATTTGGGAAGTCCCTTTGACTTGGTTGACCACGAGTTGAGATTCCAGCACATTTTTAGCCGCTTCGCCCCGTATTTGGGTGCTAGTCTTAGTCCTGCAATTACGGCCTCATACTCGGCCTCGTTGTTAGTCATGTCCCGGCATCATATGGACTGGCGAATCACTTTGCATGTTGGATCTTTGAGTACGAGTCCCAGCTTAGACCCTGACGCGTTAGACGCACCATCAGCATACAGGACCCAGATATCTTGTGTTTGAGGAGAAGCATGGACGACCTCTTTTTTGACTTCGGGCATTATTTTTGAACTGAAGTCCGCGACGAAGTCTGCAAGGACCTGTGACTTTATCGGTGTTCGCGGCAGATATGTAATATCCTGCTCGCTCAGTTCGATGGCCCAATTGGCCAACCTGCCCGATAGCTCGAGTTTATGCAAAATGCTTCTTAAGGGGAAAGTCGTGACGATCAAGATGGGGTGGCATTGGAAATATGGTCTAAGCTTTCGTGAAGCTACGACTAAGGCCAGAGCCAGGTTTTCGAGTTGGGGGTATGTTGTCTTGGCGTTGACTTATGTTTTGCTAATGTAATTGATGGGGGATTGCGTACCTTTATTTTCTCGAACCAGGACCTCGCTCACAACTACTTCGGACACAACGAGATAGACGGGGGGAGGGGGGGCTGTCCCGGTTCTGGTTTTGAAAGTAACGGTGGCGATGACAAGTACACCTTTAACTCCTTTAGGGCTTGGACGCACTCAGGGGTCTATTGGAGGCCGTTATCCCTTTTGAGTACACCGAAGAACTTATGGCACCTATTGGAGGATCGAGGAATGAACCTCGAAAGGGAGGCGATACGGCCATTCAACCTTTGGACCTGTGTTTTGGTGGTCAAGTGCTCTGGTATCCCTTCGATGTCCTTGATTTGATCGGCATTGACCTCGATACCTCGCTATGGCACTAGGAAACACAAGAATTTTCGTGAGGCCATGTCGAATGATTTTTCGGGGTTCAATTTCATGCCGTATTGCCTGAGTATGCTGAAGGCTTCTCTGAAGTGGTCGATGTGATCTTCTTTCCTTTTGGATTTGACCTGCATGTTGTCTGTGTGGACTTCCATCATTTTACCGAGTTGGTCTTTGAACATCTTCGTTACCAACCTTTGATAAGTTTCCCCCCCCCCCCCAATTTTTTAGTCCGAAGGGTATGACCCTGTAGTAATTCGTCCCTTGGTGGGTGATGAAGGTAGTATTTTCCTGATCCTCTTTCTCTATGAGGATCTGATTATAGCCTAAGTAAGCATCCAATAAGCTTAGCAGCTCGTGCCCGGACGTTGTGTCGATGAGTTGGTCGATATGGAGTAATGGAAATGAATCCTTAGGGTAAGATTTGTTCAGGTCAGTGAAATCTACGCATATCCGCCATTTGCCGTTCTTCTTTTTCACCATGACTACGTTGGCGACCCATTGGGGGTACTTCGACTCCCTGACAGAGCCATTTTCCAATAAATTTTTCCACTTCTTTGCGTACTGCATCATTAATTGCGGAGTTGAATTTACGCCTAACCTGCCTCATCGGGGGGAGGAGTGGATCGACGTTCAATTTGTGTGTGGCGATCTCCTTTAGGATATCTGGCATATCTGCATGGCTAAAATCAAATAAGTCCGCGTTAGCAGTTAGAAATTCACGAAACTTACCCGGTTCCTGAAGTTTGCAGCCATTGTAAGCTTTCATGCTGTGGTTGTTGCTGTCTAACTGAACGGGGTCGAGGTCCTCTATGGTCGATCCTTCGGCCTCGACTATATCGGGGTCTCTGAGACATCCTCGCTGTCATCGCATATCGACCTCGACCTTGTTGATTGCTATGCCTCTTTTTCTTTATACTTTGCTTGTTGGGTGGACGTACAGTCTAAGGCGATGCAGTAGCATTCCTGGGACGTTCATTGCTCCCCTCGTATACTGAATATTCCCCATGGAGTTGGGAATTTGATGACTTGGTACAAGTTGGAGGGGATGGCTCTCATGGTGTGCATCCATGGTCGTCCTATTATGGCATTGTATGTTGTGTCCAAGTCCATGGTATATAATGTGGTTTCCAGAGTGACGCCACTTGCTAGGGCAGGGAGTGCGACCTCGCCAGATGTTCGCTCAATTGCATTTGTTAAAACCTGTTAGTGTGATGCAGTGCGGCACTATCTTGTCCTCGAGTACTGGATAGTGCATGCACCCCTCCCATCATCTACCATAATCCGTCTCACTTTGGTATCTGAAATTCGTAAAGTGATAACTAGAGCATCATAGTGAGGGAAGGCCAAACTGTCCGTATTTGAATTATTGAAAGTGATACTTTCTTCGATTTCATCATACCGTTCATGGGTGATCGATCGTTTGAGCTTGTGGGTTGTGGTGAACTTTACATTGTTGATGGAGGCATCGTCCCCGCCACCGATGATCATTTGGATAGTATGAGCTGGCGAGAGCGGTTTCGGCGGCCCTTGATGTTGTTCACGTCCTCTGGCAAAGTTGGTCCTTCCTCGATCGCTCAGCAATTCTTTGAGGTGTCCCTGTTGTAGCATGTTTACGACCTCCTGTCTTAGGGCGATGCAATCTTCGGTTTTGTGTCCTTGCTCTTGATGGAACTCGCTGAGGGCATCTGATTTTCTAGTATTCGGGTCTGACCTCATTTTTTTTGGCCATTTCACCTTCGGTCTGAGCTTCTCCAAGGTGTTGACTATCTCTGTAAGTGACACACTAAAATTATGAGCGGATAATAAAGGGGGCATACCTTTCTCATTCCGGTGAGTCCCTGTTCTTTATCGGGACGGGCTTTATTATGGCGGGATGAGGATGTAGCAGTGGTTCTGATGTATGGGAGATGCCGTTCCCGGCTGGGTCGCGAGGTCTCTTCTGATGTCGTTTCTTCGGTCTTTCCTGGATTCTGCTTGCACCAAGGTCAATCGATGGGTCGGCCCATTGAGGTCATCCTCGTCTGCTTGGACTTCGGCGCAATATGCATTGTGTATCTCGTCCCAAGTAGTTGGGGGGTACTTCATGAGTCGACTTAGGATTTTCCTTGTTGCCCTCGAACCATTTATGCTCAGTTCGTTTTGAAAAGCTTCCACCACCATTCCTTCCGATACATTCGGCAAGGTCATTCTTACACAGTTAAAACGGGCGATGAAGTCCCTCAGTCCCTCTCCCGGAGACACTTTAGTAGCAAAGATGTCGTTTAATCTTGCCTCGGCCTTCTTGGACTCGACATGGGCCGTTACGAACTTGTCAGCCATTTCCTCGAAGGTTTTAATGAAACGTGCAGGTAGTTATGAATACCAGGTTAATGCGCCCCCCATGAGGGTCTGCTGAATTTCTTTAGTAAAATAGAGGATACTTATTCTTTGGCGAGATCATTTCCTTTCACGGCGGTGACATAGTGAGTCAAATGATCTTCGGGGTCAGTCGATCCATCGTATATTTTCAGATAGGGCGACATTTTAAAGGTCTTTGGTATGGCATGTGGGGCAGCCTGTCACTGTACGGCTGCTCGAAGAACCGACTGGCATCTCTCTTTGGCAAGAGCTTACGAGCGCTGGGTGTTTTATTGACCCTTTCTTGGTGTTCTCTTAATTGGTCTCGAAGTACCTTATTCTCATTTTCCATTACCTCCATCCTTTTCAGAATGGCCGCGAGAGTTTCGTCACCTGCATTGCTGACAACATTGTGAGTAATACCTGTCGTTGCAGGCAGAAGAAGTTGATCATGTTGCTCGTCAACTAGTGGTATGACACAAGTTCTTGTATTTTCTGCGGCCATATTCCGAACGGGCTTATAGAGGACGCTGGTCAGCGTATCAGTTAGCCAGGCTTCAAGGAGCTTCTTTATTGCTGGCGGCGCCTCCTCTACGCCGTCTCACCAAGAGATTTTGTGATGCTGCAGTGGGGGGAAGGGAGACATTGGGTGTGTTGTGTCCTCGTCCACTGCTTCAGAGCTCTCATGCGTGATGTTCATGAGGTTGGTTGGGAGGTCACTCATTATTCTCGTTCTTTCTTCTCTGTTACCTGCCATATTAGATCTATGCATGCAGAGAGAAAATGTTCTTGTTCCTTTTTTTTTTTTTTTACGTTAGTAACTAGTGTCGATTGTAGATCTAGTAGAAACTAAAAGATTTAACAAGAAAATCCCCACAGACGGCGCCAAATTATTTGACCAAAAAATATAATTTTCGGCTAAACTATTATATTTATGTAGTAGCGGGTTGAATCAAGTTAATGATAATAACTATAGATGCGAATCTTGAGAAAGTGTGTGAAGTGGGACAGATCCAGTAAAGTGTTTGCAATGATACACACTAAATATTCATAAATTACGAGCAATAATGGAGGTGTAACTAGTAATAAATAGCAATAAATGACACATAAGTGAATAGGAGGAATAATTCACCCAATAAAGAATGGATAGATGAATGTTCCTCCTGACAATGATGAATGACAGATAAATCCAAGATTTGTTTGGACTATTCTCGGATCTGGTGGAAAAGTGTCGAATAATATGGGTAAAAATCTTCATAAAAAGGTAGTCGTTGTATCTTTACAAGAGAGAGAGGGAATCTTTTTTCTAAGTATTCTCTTATCACCATGAATATCACATTCCCATATTCCTTCAATTTTATCCCTATTCATTTAAGACATTCCTCGTCCACTGCTTAAGAACTCTCATGGATGATGTTCATGAGGTTGGTTGGGAGGTCACTCATTATTCTCGTTCTTTCTTCTCTGTTACTTGCCATATTAGATCTATGAATAGAAAGAGAAAAGGTTCTCGTTCTTCTTTTTTTTTTTTTAGCGTTAGTGACCAGTGTCGATTGCAGATAAAGAAGAAAGTAAAAGATTTAACTAGAAGATTCCCACAGACGGCGCCAAATTATTTGACCAAAAAATATAATTTTCGGCTAAACTATTATATTTACGTAGTAGGGGGTTACATCTAGTTAATGATAATAACTCTAGATGCGAATCTTGAGAAAGTGTGTGAAGTGGGACAGATCCAGCGAAGTGTTTGCAATGATAAGCACTAAATATTCATAATCTATGAGCAACAATGGAGGTGTAACTAGTAATAAATTACAACAAAATGGCACTTA
The DNA here is from genome assembly GCA_002018475.1 of Nicotiana obtusifolia. Taxonomy (NCBI): domain Eukaryota; kingdom Viridiplantae; phylum Streptophyta; class Magnoliopsida; order Solanales; family Solanaceae; genus Nicotiana; species Nicotiana obtusifolia. The sequence continues at coordinate 49,637 of MCJB01051028.1, forward strand.
AGTAAATAAGAGGAATTATTCACCCAAAAAAGAATGGATGGACGAATGTCCCTCTTGACAATGATGAATGATAGATAAATCCAAGATTTGTTTGAACTATTCTCGGATTCTGGTGGAAAAGTGTCGAATAATATGGGTAAAAATTATGATTAAAAGGTAGTCTTTGTATCTTTACAAGAGATACTGAATCTTTTTTCCAAGTCTGCTCTTCACCATGAATATCACATTCCCCTATTCCTTCTCGTATTTCCTTATTTATTTGAGACATTCCTCGTCCACTGCTTATGAACTCTCATGGATGATGTTCATGAGGTTGGTTGGGAGGTCACTCATTATTCTCGTTCTTTCTTCTCTGTTACCTGCCATATTACATCTATGCATGCAGAGAGAAACTAACAGATTTAACTAGAAAATCCCCACAGACGGCGCCAAATTATTTGACCAAAAAATATGATTTTCGGCTAAACTATTATATTTATGTAGTAGCGGGTTAAATCTAGTTAATGATAATAATTTTAGATGCGAATCTTGAGAAAGTTTATGAAGTGGGACAGATCCAGTAAAGTGTTTGCAATGATACACACTAAATATTCATAAAGTATGAGCAACAATGGAGGTGTAACTAGTAATATATAATAATAAAGACACTTAAGTAAATAGGAAGAATAACTCACCCAATAAAGAACGGATGGACGAATGTTCCTCTTAACAATGATGAATGACAAATAAATTCAAAATTTGTTTTAACTATTCTCAGATCTGGTGGAAAAGTGTCGAATAATATGGGTAAAAATCTTGATAAAAAGGCAGTCTTTGTATTTTTACAAGAGCGAGAGAATCTTTTTTCTAAGTTTGCTCTTATCACCATGAATATCACCTGCCCCTATTCCTTCTCTTTTTTCCTTATTTATTTGAGATGTTCCTCGTCCACTGTTTCAGAGCTCTCATGGATGATGTTCATGAGGTTGGTTGGGAGGTCACTCATTATTCTCGTTCTTTCTTCTCTGTTACCTGCCATATTACATCTATGCATGCAGAGAGAAAATGTTCCCTTTTTTTTCTTTTTCTTTTACGTTAGTAACCAGTGTCGATAGTAGATATTCATAAAGTATGAGCAATAATGGAGTTGTAACTAGTAATAAATAGCAATAAATGACACTGGAATAATTCACCCAATAAAGAATGGATGGACGAATGTTCCTCCTGACAATGATGATGACAGATAAATCCAAGATTTGTTTGAATTATTCTCGGATCTGGTGGAAAAGTATCGAATAACATGGGTAAAAATCTTGATAAAAAGGTAGTCTTTGTATCTTTACAAGAGAGAGACAGAATCGTTTTTCTAAGTCTGTTCTTATCATTATGAATATCGCATGCCCCTATTCCTTCTATTTTATCCTTATTTATTTGAGACATTCCTCGTATACTGCTTCAGGGCTCTTATGGATGATGTTCATGAGGTTGGTTGGGAGGTCACTCATTATTCTCGTTCTTTCTTCTCTGTTACTTGCCATATTAGATCTATGCATAGAAAGAGAAAAAGGTTCTTGTTCTTTTTTTTAGCGTTAGTGACTAGTGTCGATTGTAGATCTAGAAGAAACTAAAAGATTTAACTAGAAAATCCCCACAGACGGCGCCAAATTATTTGACCAAACAATATAATTTTCGGCTAAACTATTATATTTATGTAGTAGCGGGTTAAAACTAGTTAATGATTATAACTATAGATGCGAATCTTGAGAAAGTGTGTGAATTGGGACAGATCCAGTAAAGTGTTTGCAATGATACACACTAAATATTCCCAAATTATGAGCAATAATGGAGGTGTAACTAGTAATAAATAGCAATAAATGACACTTAAGCAAATAGGAGGAATTATTCACCCAATTAAAAATGGATGGACGAATGTTCCTCCTGACAGTGATGATGACAGATAAATCCGAGATTTGTTTGAACTATTTTCGGATCTAGTGAAAAAGTGTCGAATAACNTTTTTTTTTTTTTTTTTTTTTTTTTTTTTTTTTACGTAGTAACCAGTGTCGGTTGTAGATCTAGAAGAAACTAAAAGATTTAACTAGAAAATAACCACAGACGGTGCCAAATTATTTGACAAAAAAATATAATTTTCGGCTAAACTATTATATTTATGTATCAGCGGGTTAAATCTAGTTAATGATAATAACTCTGGGTGCAAATCTTGATAAAGTGTGTGAAATGGGACAGATTCAGTGAAGTGTTTGCAATGATAAACACTAAATATTCCTAAAGTATGAGCAATAATGGAGGTATAACTAGTAATAAATAGCAATAAATGACACTTATGTAAATAGGAAGAATAATTCACCCAATAAAGAATGGATGGACGAATGTTCCTCCTGACAATGATGAATGACATATAAATTCAAGATTTGTTTGAACTATTCTCGGATCTGGTGGAGAAGTATCGAATAATATGGGTAAAAATCTTGACAAAAAGTTAGTCTGTGTATTTTTACAAGAGAGAGAGAGGGAATCTTTTTTCTAAGTATGCTCTTATCACCATGAATATCACATGCCCCAATTCCTACTCTTTTTTCCTTATTTATTTGAGACATTCCTCGTCCATTGCTTCAGAGCTCTCATGGATGATGTTCATGAGGTTAGTTGGGAGGTCAGTCATTATTCTCATTCTTTCTTCTCTGTTACCTGCCATATTAGATATATGCTTGCAGAGAGAAAAGGTTCTTGTTCTTTTTTCTTTTTATGCTAGTGACCAGTGTTGATAGTAGATCTAGATGAAACTAAAAGATTTAACTAGAGAATTCCCACAGACGGCGCCAAATTGTTTGTCCAAAAAATATAATTTTTGGCTAAACTATTATATTTATGTAGTAGGGGGTTACATCTAGTTAATGATAATAACTCTAGATGCGAATCTTGAGAAAGTGTGTGAAGTGGGGCAGATCCAGTAAAGTGTTTGCAATGATACACACTAAATATTCATATAGCATGAGTAGTATTGAAGGCTTTACTAGTAATAAATAACAATAAATAACACTTAAGTAAATAGGAGGAATTATTCACCCAATAAAGAATGGAGGGATGAATGTTCCTCCTGACAATGATGATGACAGATAAATCAAAATTTGTTTGAATTATTCTCGGATCTGATTTAAAAGTGTCGAATAATATGGGTAAAAATCTTGATAAAAAGGTAGTCTTTGTATCTATACAAGAGAGAGTGGGAAACTTTTTCTAAGTCTGCTCTTATCACTATGAATATCACATGCCCCTATTCCTTCAATTTTATCCTTATTTATTTGAGACATTCCTCGTCCACTGCTTCAGAGCTCTCACGGATGATGTTCATGAGGTTGGTTGGGAGGTCACTCATTATACTCGTTCTTTCTTTTCTGTTACTTTGTCATATTAGATCTATGCATAGAGAGAGAAAAGGTTCTTGTTCTTTTTTTTTTTTTTTGTGTTAGTTACAAGTGTCGATTGTAGATCTAGATGAAACTAAAAGATTTAACTAAAAAATCTCCACAGACGGCGCCAAATTGTTTATCAAAAATATAATTTTTGGCTAAACAATTATATTTATGCAGTAGCAGGTTAAATCTAGCTAATGATAATAACTCTAGATGCGAATCTTGAGAAAGTGTGTGAAGTGGGACAGATCCAGTGAAGTGTTTGCAATGATAAGCACTAAATATTCATAAAGTATGAGAAATAATGGATGTGTAACTAGTAATAAATAGCAATAAATGACACTTAAGTAAATAGGAAGAATAACTCACCCAATAAAGAACGGATGGACGAATGTTCCTCTTAACAATGATGAATGACAAATAAATTCAAAATTTGTTTTAACTATTCTCAGATCTGGTGGAAAAGTGTCGAATAATATGGGTAAAAATCTTGATAAAAAGGCAGTCTTTGTATTTTTACAAGAGCGAGAGAATCTTTTTTCTAAGTTTGCTCTTATCACCATGAATATCACCTGCCCCTATTCCTTCTCTTTTTTCCTTATTTATTTGAGATGTTCCTCGTCCACTGTTTCAGAGCTCTCATGGATGATGTTCATGAGGTTGGTTGGGAGGTCACTCATTATTCTCGTTCTTTCTTCTCTGTTACCTTCCATATTAGATCTATGCATGCAGAGAGAAAATGTTCCCTTTTTTTTCTTTTTCTTTTACGTTAGTAACCAGTGTCGATAGTAGATATTCATAAAGTATGAGCAATAATGGAGTTGTAACTAGTAATAAATAGCAATAAATGACACTGGAATAATTCACCCAATAAAGAATGGATGGACGAATGTTCCTCCTGACAATGATGATGACAGATAAATCCAAGATTTGTTTGAATTATTCTCGGATCTGGTGGAAAAGTATCG
>MCJB01051029.1:0-36356 GCA_002018475.1 Nicotiana obtusifolia
TACAGATAGTCTTCGATCTGCATCTTCCAGAAACCGAAATCAGATCCATCAAACTTCTCGATTCCAATCTTCGAACTCTCCATCGTCAGTGATCGTGTTGAATCTCCTTAGCTCTGATACCAGTTGTTGGGAATAAATCCCCTATGGAGATAATATTCAGAGTAATAAAGATGGAATAATAATGTAACACGGAGATACGATAATTAACAAGAATAAAAGAATGACAACGACACCAAGATTTTTACGTGGAAAACCCTTTTGAATAAGGGAAAAAAACCACGGCCCGAGACGAGCAACTGATTTCACTATAGCAAGGAATTTTACACTTTGTAGATCCGAGTAAAATACTCACCACAACAATGCTCAAAAGAAATAACACTCTTTTGATATTCTCACCTTACTACAATATCGCTCACTCTCTATTTTTCCTCACAGATTTGTCTGTGAAACCTCACTCTTTCTTCCTCTCTTTGTTGGTGTGTAGAAATGAGAGTTGAAGCTCTCCTTTTATAGCCAAAGCCTCACTCTCTAAAGCCTACTATATTTGACAATTTGTACACACTTTTTCTTCTTTTTCTTCAATGTCAACAAAGTTGGCTACCAACCAAAGACATTCAACAAAGTTGGCTACCAACCAAAGATATTCAACTAAGTTGGCTACCAACCAAAGATATTCAACAAAGTTGGTTACCAACCAAAGACATTCAACAAAGTTGGCTACGAACCAAAGAAATATTGAATGAGATGGAACTTATCAGACCACTCCCCTTGGACTTGATGTATCAATAGATCTGAATCTCCTATGACCAAAAGTTCTTTGACGTTCATGTCGACTACCATTCTGATCCTAAGAATGCGCACTTCGTATTCAGCCATATTATTGGTGCAAGGGAATCTTATCTTTCCCGATGCTGGATAGTGCTGTCTAGATTCCGAAATCAGGACTGCCCCAATTCCGACTTCTTTAAACTTTGCTGCCCCATCGGAAAACATTCTCCATCCAGGGTACGATTCTGCAATATCTTCTCCAGCAAATAACACTTTTTCATCAGGAAAATATGTAGTAAGTGGTTCGTAATCCCCATCCACCGTATTTTCTGCAAGGTGGTCGGCTAAAGCTTTTCCTTTGATAGCCTTTTGAGTTATGTACACAATGTCAAATTCGCTGAGGAGAATTTGCCATTTAGCTAGCTTTCTGGTAGGCATCGGTTTATGTAAGATGTACTTGAGCGGGTCAAGCCGAGATATCAGATGTGTAATGTATGCTAACATGTAATGCCTTAGTTTCTGGGCAATCCAAGTCAGAGCACAACAAGTGCGTTCTATCAGAGTATACTTGGCCTTGCATGTCGTGAACTTCTTACTTAAATAGTAGATGGCCTGCTCCTTTCTTCGTGTTTCGTCATGCTGGCCCAACGCACAGTCGAAGGAGTTATCCAAGACTGACAAATAGAGTAACAATGGCTTCCCTGGTTGGGGGGGGGGGCAACCAACACTGGAGGATTTGACAGATACTCCTTGACTTTGTCAAAGGCTTTCTGGCACTCTTCTATCCATCTTGTGGCAGCAACCTTCTTTAGCAACTTAAAAATGGGTTCACATATTACCATGTACTGTGCTATGAAGCAACTAATGTAATTTAATCTACCCAGGAAACTTATGACATCTTTCTTGCTCTTTGGTGGTGGTAACTCCTGAATGACCTTGATTTTTGATGGGTCCAGTTCTATCCCCTTCCTGCTTACAATGAAGCCCAATAGCTTACCAGCAGGGACTCCGAACGCGCACTTTGCTAGGTTCAACTTCAAATTATACCTTTGTAGGCGTTCAAAAAATTTCCTCAAATCGTCTACGTGCTCAGAACTCTTTCGAGAGTTTATGGTGACGTCATCCACATGCACTTCAATCTCCTTATGAATCATGTTGTGAAAAAGGGTCGCGATGAACCTCATGTAGGTGGCGCCAGCGTTCTTGAGACCGAATGACATAACTCTATAGCAGTAGACTCCCCAAGGTGTAGTGAAGGCCGTCTACTCTGCATCTTCCTCGTGCATCAAGATTTGGTGATACCCAGCGAAACAATCCACAAACGACTGCAATTCATGCTTCACGCAGTTGTCGATGAGGATGTGGATATTTGGCAGAGGGAATCATCCTTTGGACTAGCTTTGTTGAGATCTCGGTAGTCCACACATATCCTCATCTTTCCATCTTTCTTGGGTACTGGGACGATGTTTGACAGAAAGCTTGGATAGTTGGTGACCCTTACTACATTTGCTTCTATCTACTTTGTCACTTTCAAATCAGGTTTGAATTTCCTAGGTTTTTGGTTGACCGGCACTTTGGTAGGATCGGTGGACAGTCGATGCGAGACAATATCAGTACTTAATCCAGTCATGTCATCATACGACCATGCAAACACATTGATGTAATTTCGAAGGAGCTCAATCAGTTTTTCCTTCTGTTCGGCTTCTAGGTGAATGCAAATTCTGGTCTTTTTTATGTCTTCTTCGCTTCCAAGGTTGACCACTTTCATTTCTTTGAGGTTGGGCTTTTTCTGACTCTTGCACTACTCGATCTCCTGTGGGAGATTGTCGGGCATCATGCTCTCGTCATACTCCTCATAATCTGGGTCGTTGCGCTCGACGGTTTCGTTACATGTCATAATCACGGAATGCGGGTTTTTAGTAGTTTGATTATTGAAAAGAAAAGCTAAGTATTAAATAAAGCGGAAAATAAAGTTGCAATATTTGAGAAAATGATTCTTTTTATTTCATCAAAAGAGGAACGTTTTAAGCGTTGAAAAGAGCCACATGACAAAAAGGTACAGATACCGGTGCATGCCTCAATTGACCGTGCACTTTTCAGAAGAAAACCTTTACAACTCCATATTACCAAGACTCTCGATGAACCAAAGATGGACTGGCAGTCCAATTCTGCTGCTCTTCCCCTGGTTCGACATCCCTAATAGTCGGTGCTTGATGTCAGTTCCTTCACAGCATTCTTCAATCATATTCATGAACAACTTTCCCGTCCCGTCGATGATATCATCTTCGGGTATTGAACTCTGACCTAGACTTGCAACATGCTCTGGAACAAAAACCTTTTTTCTGTAGCTAATGGTAGGAGCTTTCCCTTCCGGAGGTTGATATCCTATGCCGGCCCTTCCTTTCTGCCCATTATGTTGAATTGGCTCTGTGATTCCGTCCGACCTGCCTCCCAGCCTGTTCCTGGCCTGTATCTATATTTCATCATCTCCCTCATAGCCATCCAGGATCTATATGGCGACTGCATTCCTAAGTTTTGTTCGGTGTTTTTCATCTCGGTAGTCTGCATGATTTTCACTGCGTGGGATGAAACTCCGTCCATCCATATAATTAATGGAACAACATACTCCAAAAAAGCAAAGTGACCCCACTTGCCATAGACTATGATATTCTGACATCCCCACTCAAATTTCATGAATTGGTGCAAAGTGGATAGGACGGCCCCTGCCATATGTATCTAGGGACTTCCCAGCAGCAAGTTGTAGGAAGAGGAGATGCCCATTACTTGAAATAATATCAAAAATTCAACCGGCCTGATCTGCAAGGCCAAATAAATTTCTCCAATAACATCCTTTTGCGAACCATCAAAGGCTCTCACCCTCACGTGGATTTCCTTGACTTCCCTCAAATGAATTCCTAACTCTCGTAGGGTGGAGAGTGGACAAATGTTGACTCCTAACCCTCAATCGACCAGCACCCAGGACATCACCTTGTCCCCACATTTGACAGTGATATGAAAAACCTTGTTGTGACTTGCACCTTCTACAGGAAGTTCGTCTCTTCTAAAAGTGATCGACCATTTTTCCAATTGTTGCGGCCAGCGTCTAAATGGTGGTGTTACTTGGTACATTTACCCCACTTAGTACTTTCACTAGGGCGTCCTTATGACTGTCGGAACTCATTAAGAAATCTCTGATTGATATTTGTGCTGGAGTTTTCTTCAGCTGCTCCTCCACAGAGTACTTTTTGTCGACATTATTTTCCAAAGCTCGGCGGCTTCTAATTCTGTTACATTTCTTCTTTGAATCTGCTCTCTTCCCAAGTTCCCTCAATTGACATCTTCAGGAGCGTAGCATCTCCTAGACATAGTGTACCATGGGTTGTGACAGAGTTTGTCATTTTAGTTTTTCCCTTTTGCTGGTACATCCATGGGATGGTTTTGTACTCCCAACTTTCCTCCTCTTCTGTAGCAACAGCAGGTTATCGCTGATAACTCTGAACAATCACTGTGGGTCTCACTTGTACTATAATCATTGGAGCCCTTTGAGGAGGGATCCTGGTGGCTTTTGCATTTCCTATAGTGACAATCGTTCCTTTTAGGTCATATTCTTCGTCCAATATGATCATTTTAACTCCCTGATTTTGGTGATTTGACAGTGGATTGCAATTCATATTGGTTAGAGCCGGAGTGCATTAGATGGCTCCAATCTTGATTATTGTTTCAATCTCATTTTTCCGCTTAAAACAATCTTCAGTATCATGCCGAGGCTCTTCTAAGACCTCTCTTCTCAATCTCTCGACTGGATTCATTAACCCTGCTCTTCTTAATCTCTCGAACAATTGAGCCGAAGGCTCAGCAATCGGGGAATAATTTCTAAGACCTCTCTCTTCAATGTTGGGACGAGGGCGTTGTGCATAAGCAGGTCGATTTTGGTGAGTAGTGGTTTTGACATGAGCATATAGTCGTTGTGGGTTTTGGTTGTTGTTGGATCGAGGAGGGTGGTATTGTGGTTGAGGGTGGTAATATGGCTTAGTGTTATAGACTGGAGCGTAAGTGGGTGGTGGTGAATGATTATTTGGGGAATAGATAGTGTTTATGTGACGTAGGTTGGGTAGATAAATAAGGGACAACTGCTGAGACATCCTCTTTCTTCTTCTTTCCGCTACCAATTCGCCCCGATCAGATGACCTTGATGGCCGCTTGTAGTGATGCCATGGATTGTACTTTACTAGATTTTATGCCCTCTTCTAAGAAATCTACCATCTTGACCAGCTCGGGAAATTTCTGTCCCATCATTCCCATCATCTTTTATCCCTACCTGGGCTCTGATGAATACTTGGTTAATTCACTATCGTCCAGCAGAGGTTGCGCCCTAGCGTCCTCCGGCCTCCACCGACGTGCATATTGTTGGAATGACTCAGATGGTTTTTCTACAGGTTCACCAGTGCTAACCGATCGGGAAATGATCTGTATGTTGAATCGGAAATGATTCATGAAGTTCTCTGCCATAGCTTGCCATGTTCTCCAATTACGCTAATCTTGTCGAGTGTACCAGATGAGTGCTTCTCTCGTCAAACTTTTTATAAATAACTTCATCCTTAGCTTCTTGTTCCTCCCCACTCCAACTAATGTCACAATATGCCCTCAAATGTGCGTGGGAATCACCCGTCCCATCGAAAATATCGAACTTTAGGGGTTTATACCCTATGGGCATATCCACATCCAGATGTATTTACAGATCCTCGTAGTCCAAACTTTCACTTCCTAAGGCAACTTGGAGGCTCTTCATTTGCTTTCTCACCATTTGCAACTGCTCAGATACTGACTCTTCTTCCTTACGCTTGGCTTGCCTCTTCATCTCGGCATATTGGTCAATCTCATAAGGCACCCTAGCTGTGACAGGTGCTGTAAAGGTAGGTTAGGAAGTGGCATATACAGGGGGAACGTACCGCGCATGGTCGGCGGCACGTGCCACAGGTATGTGCTGGTTGGTAGTAAAAGTGACTCTGTCACAAGGAGGGGTATGAGTTGCATTGGTAGTAATAGGCGGGTTTTGTGGTGTCTGAACGTACTGTGGTACGCAAGGAGTGTGGATTAGGGGATTTGGTGGGTTCGCGTGGGTCACTAGAGGTATGACTTGAGTGGTAGGAGCTGAAGTTGGGGTGTGTTTGTTTTCGCGTGATGTGTAAGGAAAACGATCAGGGAGTGAATCCAAAGAATGGAATCGAGGTGGTTGAGGAAGTGTTTTCATGGCAAGGTGCACTAGTTCCCTGATATGCTATACCTCCTCCCTTAAAGATCATTTCATAGGCCATCCTGGCCACGTGTTCATCATTCATGGAGTCTTCTTTTCACCCTGGTCGCCCCGGGCTGTCGGCTATGACTAGAGCATGTTCAGTTGGGTTTTCTGCGGCTGACATCTCTCCTTTTGACCTTAGATTATATGGTGGTTCCGCCAGTTTTAATGGACACAAACCAACTTTCTTTTCTCTTCGGGGGGTAATAATAAAGAAAAAGCAAAAATAAGAAGAACGAAAAGAAAAAGGAACAAAAGTCAGTTTCTCCATTTACATAAGCAGAAAATCACATAGAGGAATTAATTCATGCATTAAGGCTAACGCGTTTCCAGGATTCATGCGGACCTCTCATTGCCGAAGGTAGGCCTAAATCGCAGATATTTGATAGACATTTAGAGTTTACCCATTTAGATCCGAAGCAGTTTGATTTCATTAATAATTTGAACTAATACAAGTGGGAACAAAGATTACATCACTGTTTCATAGAACTGCATGGACTTGGACAACTTGCCCTTTTGGAAAGTAAATAGAGAACTGGGGATAAACGTACAAAGCGGGAAAGAAAGGGAAATCAACCAACTCTAATAACCGTCCCCTAAGTCATTTCCCACATCCTCCTCTTCTTTAGGATCCTCTTTTGGATCGTCCTCTTGGTCTTCCTCAGACTCCTCCTCGTCATCTTTGAACTTTGACTCCTCATCCGGATCTTCTTCTAGCTCTGTGGTAGACTATATTTGGATGCAATCCACTACTTGATCATCGTCTTCAGCAGGTGGAAATACGTGCTCAATGGATCATGGGACTTCTTGACAGTGCATTAAAGTGGTCACAAGGGAATGTGGCGGGATTTCATCGTAAATCTACTAAGCAGCCACTGCGTCCTCTAACCAGGCTATACCCTCTCTGCTTGGCTATTCCAACTCTTTCTCCTCGTTGATCTAGATGTAATACTCATGAGTACACCATGAGTTTTGACCCATAGGCATTGTGACCATGTCGTTCCACTCTTCTTGGAGCCTTCTTATCCTGGGATTAGAATCTGCCTGTTGTATGTACTCATCCTCATATAGCGTTGTCCTTGTCCACAGAGGCATATCTTAGATCACCCGAAGCTGTCTGAGGACCCATAGGGGTGAGTATGGTTGAATACCTTCAAGTCCGACAGCTCAATAAAGTATTTCTGAGGAGTCCTCAAGATTGCCTCCACCTAACTAGGATAGCTTCCAGTTGATCCATTCCCCGTTCAGGTTTGTCAGCACTTCCCTCCACTCTTCTTGCCCATGTGGGGAGACCCAATGTCTCATTCTTTCATTGTGGCTGCGGATCATGTTGCTGACGCCCACAAAGTAGTCGATGGTGGCCTCTCGCTGGAAGAAATATTCAGTAGCCCGGATCTGAAGCAACAAGTTACAACGTTTAAAGAAATCATACTCTCGTGCACATGCGGACAAAGCCCTCAGCATCTCAGCTAACACCATGGGCACCAAAGTAGCTTGAAGATTGCCACAGAAGGTCGCCACAACCATAGGTAATAGGTTGATGTTGATCCGAACCCTTTGCTGTAGGAAGACCAATAGTTCCTATAGTGCCATTGAAAAGGTGATAGACTTGAGACTCTCCAACGTCGCTTGGTCACATTGAAACTATCCTGAATACCAGTCATAGCTTTCACGGTGTCCAAATCTATCGAACAGCTGGTCGAGGCTCACCCCTCCATCCTCGATACTTCTGAGACTCTTACTGTTGCCCAGGCCTAAAGCATCTAAGAACCAGTAACTGAGCATAGTAATTGGCAATATTGACTTCCTTTCGTTGAACGTCAGCTCCGTGAAACTTGTAACTATTTCCAATGTTGGTACTAACTCACAGTCGACAAATTTGAACACCACCTTAGCCGGATTCCAAAATTCTATCAACAGGCAAATGAGCACCCTGTCTGCTCGGATGTTCAGCAATGCGGTTAATGCCCCCAGTTGTGTCCGAACCTCATCTTCGTGTTCCCGACGAACATTCTTCCCCCACTGTTTCAATTTATGTGTTGCTCTCATTACCATGCTAATCTCAGGGATATTTTGGTTGATTTTCATTTTCCTGAGGTGGGTAAAAGAAAGATGTTTGGTAAGTGTTTGCTTCGGATCTTTAAGTGTCTTGTCAAGTTTGTTTGTCTTTTCACAGAAATCATCTCGTGGGGTGCATGACCCGTTGACATTAGGTTGGCTTTCCCAATTGTGTGTCAGTTCCCAGGATCGACTCACCTAAGGTTTATGCAGTATGACCTATTTTCCTATAGTAGAGTGTTTCCTACTTTTGAGTTGGACTGAAGGCTGCGAGAAGTTATGTTAGTTGACCTGACAAAGCCATTCTCTGAAACTAGGGAGTTTTGAAAAGAAGGTTCAGAGGGGTGTAAACGACAACCCTCGCGTGCCATTGTGTGTGATAGTGTACGGCCAAGACTCGATAGGAAGTAATGTGATGACAGTGTATATAAAGCAGTAACAGAAAAGGGTGTAGCAGCAATAAGCATGATCATAAGCATAAAGAGCAAATAAAGCGGGTAAGCACATAATTGCTATTTTATCTACAATTAAAGAAATGCACTAATAAATCTAGATGTCAAACTAGTCTAAGTCTGCTAAGGTTAGAACCTAAGTGTGGATCCCCAGCAGAGTCGCCATGTAGTTGCACCCTATTTTGCATTGGTCAAAACAAGATTCAACTTGTGATTTCTCTATTGTTGATAAAAGAGAGTAGTCACCTAGTATTTAAAGGTATACTAGGTTACCTATTTAATTACTAAGTCATATTCTTTATAATCTACTAACCGGTGAGATTATGGGTAAAGGTTCTTGTTCTTCTAAGGGGAAGGTGTTAAGCACCCTTTAAAATCTACCTGAGGTAGATCCAGGACTTAGACTAGAATTGGGATCAATTATTTGCACTATGCTTTAGTTAATATTAAAGAGTACGACTTACTGTATACCTAAGGGAGATTATAATAAAAGAGCGTCAAACCTCCAATAATGCGGCTGTACTGGGCCTGGGCCTGAGTTCCTTAGGAACTCAGCAGGCCCAAACAAATGTACGTGTTCCAAAAAAAGAAAGTCATTAGATACATGTTCAATATATACAGTGAGGCATCAAACATATAAACAGATGATAGAAGCAAAAATCTAAAAAACTATCAATACTATAATGCTATGAGAAAACTTATACTAATGTGGTGGTTATACATGGCAAATAATTTACATTGAAAATCTTTCGTTGTCATTAAACACCAAGCCCATAGAGAACCAAAAGTGTCAATAAATTAAAGGCTAAGAAGAGAGTTCTACTCAAGGACGATGCCCCCTTTGAATCCCCCGACACTTCAAAGTTCCCAAGGAACTCAAGGCCCAGGGCAATGCTTGTGCCGGGGAGAGCAGGGCAATGCTTGTGCCCCAAGGGACCCAAGGCCCAAGGCAATGCTTGTGCCCCGACACTTCAAAGTTCCACTCCCAAATGCCCCTAACCACTAAAGACTTATTTTTCCCTATGGGTTTAAGCGCCAGTGAGGCCCTGTCAATGTAAACTAAATGCTATGATACCCCCTACCATAAAAGTATACTTTTCTCCTAACAGAATAACAATAGGGACACACAAACAATCCTTATGACTATATTTCTAATACCAAATGAGCAATACACACGTCAAGTAAATCTGAAGGTCAGATTTCGAGCACAAATAGGAGAGAAACAGAAACATCATGGTATACTATTAAGTGTCTAACAGTAGGGAAATACATTCCAAGGAAAGGTAAAGAATACATAATTTTGGTGTGCAGTAATCCAGAAAAATGTAGATATTTCTACCCTGATAGACAAATTATAGATTGATTAGCCTAGGTCTTGCCACTAGCACATGCATAGGTTAATAACACTACTTGGAACCTTTTAAAAGGACATTTGTAGAGGTTCAGACAAACAGTTACAACTAACCACTTTTATAGAAGTTAATAGAGATATCAGAAACATGATCAACACTCTCAATATGACTACAGGTTCACAGATCTGAACATGAAATTCCTAAGGTGCTCAACAGGATCACATTCATAAGAGTATTAACCTTAAATAAACTATTATGGTCAGTTAATGTCAATAAAGAACTTCTCATAAGATTTAAAGATCTGATTCAGTTCAGGTTGACAGTAAGGAAAGGACTGAGTACTATTTTAAAACAATGGCATGGAATCATGAAGCCAAAACAGGGAAACATATAACATAAACAATGCACAAATACATTAATGATTTTACAAAGGCAAGGTAAGCTTTACAAAGTCAGCAATGCCATGAGAAGGTTAAAGACAAAGAAAGTGCCATGCCAAAATAAGTTTGACTCAGATATACAGACTGAGATTTTATATCTAAACATAAGACAACTATGTTCAGATTAGTAGCAGTTACTATTCAACTGTAACAAACAAAACCCATGACCTATTATTATAAAAAAGGGTAACTTAACCTTAACAGAGTATGTACAAAAGGTTTATTGGTATTCCCAAGAGTTCAGGTTAGTAAAACTATCTCATATATGTCCAACCTATCAATCAGACATAAGATTATCATAATAAAAAGGACTTAAAGAGCTGTTCTCAGAATTAACAGACAAAAATATAGAGGAAGAGAGCATTTAAAACACTTGCATTTCCCAGACTTATGTTAAATGGGGAAGGGTGTAAACTTTGAACTCTCAAGTTTTGTCGTAATGAGGATTATCAGATAATGATTTCGACAATAAAACAACAGGATGCAGGAAAATAGTGTATAGAGATGAAGATCATAATAAATATCATAATATTGACAGAACCCCTAAAATTTGAACTAGCATGGGAGTCAGTAGAGTAGATCAAGGAAGTTCAATCATATTAGCTATCTGAAAGTTATTAAGGCTCATAAAAGAAACTTAATCATGTAGACTGTTTAGGTCAAAGATGCAAGTTATTAAAGTCATGTAACAGTTTAGTCAATACCAATTAAAGAGATTCTCAAAACATGAGGGATGACCACAGATTAACAACACTTTAACATGAACTGGGATAACACTTTATAGGCTAATGACAAACATTATAAGTTGATACAGTTAAAATAAAAACAACAGCATGAAAATGGCATTCAAGTAAAACAATTAGAAGAGAAGAGGGTGAAGGTGCACTGACCTTCCTTAGGGCAGCAGACCAAATAGAACTCATTTAGCCGTTAGGACCTAAGAACTCTGAGACTTCAACCAAATGAATACCTTATAGCGATATCAGAATTTGACTAAGAGCTTAGTTGAAGAAACTCTACAACTACTATACTAATATTTGCTTTCGCTAAGTGTTCTTGGTGTATTCTTTTCAGTGTTAGGTGGTTGTGTAGATGATGTTAGGTTGTGGTAGATACGAACATTAAAGGCCTTATTTATAGTACCATTAAGGCTCTGGTGTTTCAACTGATTCAAAATCATGAGTGGTAAGTGACGACAGGTTGATGATGATAGCAAAATCAGGTGAAATATCTGAGAGACAGAGGGGAAAACAGGGTCGAGCTTACCTGAGCATCGCCTGTTCAAGCTTTGGACCAACAATTAAACCTTAATGTCCAGAGGTCACTGAGTTTGACCTCTGGACATTGAATCCTCATGATGAACTCTGAGAATGACTCTATGCATTCTCCCATTTGAAAGAACACGGAGGAAATTCGGAGATTTGATGTTGCATTGTGATTTTAGGGTTTCAGGTGTCGGTATTTTGAATTTTGAGTGATGAGATAGGAAATAGCCGGCTGGATTCGTGGATTTCAGAAGGCAAATAGTGGTTTCAGGTTTGATCTTTGATTCATGAGAGAAAATCAGGTGATTTGAAGGTTTTCCTTTTTGAGCTTAGGGTTTCGAATTAGGGGTCTTGAATTTGTGTGATGAAATTGGAAATTATCAGCAGGATTCGTGGTATAGCAAGGACAGAATGTAATTTTTATCAGATCCCGAGATATGGGCGCGGGGGTTGACTTTTGAGTTAACTTTTGAATTTTGATTAAGAATTTAGCATTTCATATGGAATTGATTTCAATAGTTTGATTTGATTGTATCGAGTTGTATGTGGCTAGATTCGAGGCGTTCGAAGGCCGATTCGCGAAGCAAGGACTTGCTAGTGGAGTGATTCAATTTGCTTGAGGTAAGTATCATATTTAATATTGGTTGAGGCACTAGTTGCCTGAATTGTTGAGATAGCCACGTGATTTTGGGTGCGCACATGCGTGGGGATGAGCCCATGTGCAGGCACCGAGATTATATATTCATGTTTGGGTTGTGCTTGAGCTCTTATAGGTCTAGAAGTGACTGTTAAGATTTAAGCTATGATATCTCAAATGCTATAACGGTTTATGTGATCTAATTGAGCCATGATGAGGCTACTTAGAGGTTTAATCCTGAACGAACTTGATAAATGCTTTTCATTGATGAAATTGCCGGTTTGAGCTATAATATCACACTTTGCACATGCCTACACTTTAGCATGTCATATACACTAGTCCAGGGACATAAGAATCTTATTTTATTCATTATATACCTGTATACTTGCTATATTGCTTCTGTATGATACGTTTGGACTAGGGCCTACGGCTACACGGGGCAGATTATGTTATTGGCACGTGAATTGTCCGTGCAGCACGTGAGTTGTCTATGCGAATCCATGTATTGATATTATTGGCACGTGAGTTGTCCGTGCAGCATGTGAGTTATCCGTGTAGTTTGTGGAACTTGTATTTTCTTGATCATTTATCTGATTTACTTGTTTCCTTCCTCTACATGCCATAATACTGTTTGAGTAGGGCATTTGAGAAACAGTACACATGCACACACAAATATTCTTCTCACGAAACTTTATGAGTTAGTTTTAAATATTGCGCTGTGCTGGTTTAAAAAAGCAGAATTACACTGGAATAAATAGTATCCTCAATAATTTAAGCTTCGCTTACCTTGCCTTGTTTATCTTCGATACTTATTGAGTTGGTTCTACTCCCACTACACCCGTACCTCATCTACAGATATAGGCATTTTCAGGCATAGTGGTTTTTGATCGTGGAGTTTTACCTACTCAGAGACCTGTGTTACTATATAGAAGCTCATGTACTCAGTGACACTCAGATTTTGAGAAATTTTTTGTAATGAATTGAGGCGTTTTCATCCAGTTTTATGAAATTTTCATTTATTTAAACCTGTTTTAGCATAATTTTAAATTTAAAATGTTGGTATGTGTGTGTTGTCGGCTTTCCTAGTATCATGATAGGCGCCATCACGACTAGTTTAGTTTTGGGTTATGACAAGTGTGTAGCAGACCCTAGGTTGCATAGGGCTCACGAGTTATGAGCAGGTTTAGTAGAGCCCTGCGGATCGGTACAGAGACGTCTCTATTTATCTTTAAGAGGCTGCCGAACCCTTAGGAAAACTTCACATTCTTGTATTCTTATCGTGTGAATTTGTTGATTCCGGAAACTAAACTTCTGTTATTCTATTCTTTCACAAATGGTGAGAACACATGCTATCGAATCTGGAGGACGACCAACAGTACCACCAGGTAGGCCATGAGAGGCCGAGGTGTAGCTCGTACAACAACTAGAGTAGCACCTACTGACGTACCGGTTGCTCCAGCTTAGGAGCAGGTTCTAGATATGGTTCAGCTAGTGGGACGAGCTCAGGCACCAACTGTGCTATTGTGATTCCAGGCCTTCAAGAGGCTTTGGCCTAGATTTTGACCCTTTGCACTAGCCTCGCTCACGCGGTTTCTATTAAGGCCGCCCCAGCCACTTCTCAGGCAGGGGAGGTACTCAAACTCCCGCCGCTCGTACTCCATAGCAGGTGGTGTAGGTACTTCAGACACCGGGGGTACTACCAGCCCAGTCGGTTGCAGTTGCTCCAGCCCAGGTAAGTCCCATTATGAATGATGAGGAGCAGAAGAGGCTAGAGAGATTTGGGAGGCTCAGGCCTTCATCATTCAGTTTGGTTGAGTCAAAGGATGCTCAGGATTTCTTGGATAGGTGCCAGCTGATTCTTCGCACGGTGGGTATTCTGGAGACTAGTGGAGTCTCCTTTACTACTTTTCAGCTATCAGAGGCTGCCTTCAGATGGTGGGAGGCCTATGAGAGGGGCAGGTCAGTTGGTGCCGCACCACTTTCATGGCATGAGTTCCCCGTTCTTTTCATGGAGAAGTTTGTCCCACAGACCTGCAGGGAGGAGTTGCGCAGGTAGTTCGAGCAGCTACGTCAGGAGGGCATGTCTTTGACCCAATATGAGATGAGAATTTCAGATTTTGGCTCGACACGCAGTTTGGTTGGTTTCCACTGAGAGGGAGAGATTAGGAGGTTCATTGATGGCCTCACCTATCATTTGCGTTTTGTGATGACGTAGGAGAATGTATAAGGTGGTAGGTTCGACGAGGTGGTTGATATTGCTCGGTGGCTAGAGTTGGTCTGTAGTCAGGAGCTTGAGGAGAGGGAGGCTAAGAGGCCTTATAGACCCACTCAGATGGCTCGTCCAGCTCATTGTGGTGCATCAGTTAGCCATGGTTCTTACAGTGCTCGTTCGGGTCAGTCTTCATTTAGTGCACTACCAATGCAGAGTTCTCACCATGCCTTATCTCCTCAGGTTTCTACAGGCAGTTCCTTGGGTTACCAGGAGTAGCAGCTCCATCAGAGAAGGGGTTGTTTTGAGTGCGGGACTTGATTCATCTCTAGAGGGATTACCTTAGGTTGCTGAGTGGGGTTCCACAGCAGTGTTCTCGACCGATGATACCAGCACCAGCAGTTACAGCACCTGCTCATCTAGCTTGATGCCATTTCTTCAGATGTAGTGATCAGGTGGTGTTCAGGCCCGATTTTATGCTACTCCTGCTAGGCCAGATGCCATTTCTTCAGATGTAGTGATCACAGGTATTGTCTTAGTGTGCCACAGGGATGCTTCCACATTATTTGACCCCGGTTCTACTTATTCCTATGTATCATCCTATTTTACTCATTATTTGGATATGCCCCGTGAGTCCTTAGTTTTACCTCTTCATGTATCTTCGCCGGTGGGCGATACTGTCACGACCCAAACTGGAGGGCCATGACTAGCACCCGACCATACAATGTAAGTACTGCTAGCTTCTAAGAGAAGAGTTTCTTTGGAAGCTCGTTCATTACATCATATACCATCGGAGTCGTGCAAAAGAAGGAAAGGGATAGCCTCACATACCTTGTATATACTGCCCCAATCTCAGCTATGCAACTGTCGCAACTCCTTAGTCTACAATAAGAGAAACGATACTATTATTATCATTTAAGCGTCATAACTATTATGTATCGACCACAACCTATTTTACGATGAAATAGACAGCACCTCCCCTATATAGATGACTTCACACAATTCAAAACAATCACCAAACAGCCTAAACAACATCAATAATAATCATATTGAGCATCCCAAAACAGTCCACGCACAAGCTAATCACTTCATACGTACAATGGCCACCGTAGTCGTGTCAAACGACCTGGAAATGTTACGAAGAACTATCAGCCCACAACCCTAAATCTATATGGTGTTTCTGCACACCCTTCTTCCTCCAAAACTTCACAAAACAGTAGTAAAACACGCAGCCCAACAGCAACACAAATTAGTCCACAAAACAGTCCGCTACAAGTGAATAACTCGAACTCACGGCTTCCGATCACCGTCCCGTGAGTTCTTACATGTATTGAACGAATTACCATGAACTCACAGGAGAAAAAATATATGAAAGAGAGTAGTAAAATTACCTTACTTGTTGGATAACTCAGCCCTTTCCTTGGTTCTTTAAACTCTAGGTTTCACCCCCAATTAGAATTTGAAAGAGAGGGAAAATCGATTAGGGTTTGTGTGGGATTTTTGGGGAGGGATTGTAGGGGTTCAATTTGGTTTTGAAGGTTTGAAATAAGGGTGAAATAACTGAGTTTATAATCCCTTAAAAGTCCTCTCTTGGCCGACTTGGGACTTTTAATTTTGTCCTCTAATTTTGGCAAGTAGGTGATGCACCTACTTGTCACCTACCAATCTGTGCAGGTCTGCGGAAATACAATTTTCTCTATACTCCAAGATCGTATTGACAAACGGTTTAATGAGTTGGAAACTAGACTCATAGATCTTTAATTTGGTAGGTATATCACCCCATAATTCCTTGAAAATTGGGATAAAAGCTTAGAAACATTTGACCTAATGTTTAAGTAAAATTATGAACCCAAGTTGCGACAACTTTTGTTTCATAACTCGTTTGACTTCAAACTTATGATACGGATATTATATGATTCAAATACCTTAAAAGAAACCTCTTGAGTGTATTAAGCACCTCTAGGTTTACCCGAAAATATGAGTTACAACATCCTTGATTCGTTTAACTCCTAATACTTGTTAATCACCCTTGTAGACCCTTATATCACTTAAGACCAATAGGATTAACTTCTTATCATCTCAAAGATAATTACTTCTTGCATTTATATTAAATAACATATGGCATGAACTAACACGTGTGGATATGGGTTGTAACAGCTGACCTCTCCACTGCACTCTTAACTAAAGGGTAACTCTTAGACCTCAACTTCCGGACCTGCCAGGCTAGGATGGCCATCAGCTCCTCCGCATAAGTCAAATCCTTGTCCAATTAGACTGAGCTGAAATCTAATACATGGGAGGGATTACCGTGATACTTTTGGAGCACCGGATGGACTGCTGATAAGCTAGGTGGCAATGCAAGCTTGTAGGTCGCCTCACCAACCCTCTCAACAATCTCAAAGGGTCTGATATGCATAGGGCTCAACTTGCCATTCTTCCCGAACCTCATCACACCCTTCATGGGTGAAACCAGGAGCAATATTCTTTCTCCAACCATGAATGTAACATCACGAACTCGATGATCGGCATGACTCTTCTGCCTAGACGGAGCTGTACGAAGTTGATCCTGAATTATCTTGACCTTTTCCAAGGCATCCTGAACCAAAACCTAACACCCGAGCCTCTCTTGGCTCAAACCAACCAACTGGCAAATGACACCGCCTCCCATATAGGGCCTCATAAGGAGTCATCTGACTACTCGATTGGTAGTTGTTGTTGTAGGCAAACTCCGCAACCGGCAAGAACTAATCCCAAGAAACCCCGAAATCCATAACACAGGCGCGAAGCATATCCTCCAATATCTGAATGGTGCAATTAGACTGCCCGTCCGTCTGGGAGTGAAATGTCGTACTCAACTCAACTCGCATGCCTAACTCACGTTGTACGGCCCTCCAAAAGTGCGATGTGAACTGCGTGCCCTAATCAGAAATAATAGACACTGGCACAGCGTGAAGGCAAACAATCTTGCAAATATAGATCTCAGCCAACCACTCTAAAGAATAGGTAACTGCTATTGGAATGAAATGTGCCGACTTGGTCAACCTGTCCACAATGACCCATACTGCGTCAAATTTCTTCCGAGTCCGTGGGAGCACAACAACGAAATGAATGGTAATACGCTCCTACTTCCACTCAGGGATCTCAAGCCTCTGAAGCAAACCACTAGGCCTCTGATGCTCATACTTTACCTGCTAGCAATTCAAACATCGAGCTACATGCGCAACTATATCTTTCTCCATTCTTCTCCACCAATAATGCTGCCTCAAATCCTGATGCATCTTGGCGGCACCTGGATGTATGGAATACCGCGAACTATGGTGCCTCCTCAAGTATCAACTCACAAAACCCATCCACATTGGGCACACAAATACGACCCTGCATCCGCGACATCCCATCATGCCTAATAGAAACCTTCTTGGCATCACCGTGTTGCATCGTGTCCTTATGGACAAGTAAATGGGGGTCGTCATACTGACGCTCCCTGATGCACTCATATAAAAAAGACCAAGAAATTGTGCAAGCAAGAACCCGACTAGGCTCCGAAACATCTAACCTCACGAACTGATTGGAAAAGGCCTGAGGATATATGCAACGCTACCAATACTCACAGCCTTTGTACTCAAGGCATCGGCCACTACATTGGCCTTCTCGGGATGATACAAAATGATAATATCATAGTCTTTCAACAGCTCCAACCACCTCCACTGCCTCAACTTTAGATCTTTTTGCTTGAACAAATACTTTAGACTCCGATGATTCGTAAATACCTCACATGACAGGCCATAGAGGTAATTCCTCCAAATTTTCAATGCATGAACAATCGCTGCCAACTCCAAGTTATGAACAAGGTAATTCTTCTCATGAACCTTCAACTGTCGAGATGCGTATGCAATAATCCTACCGTCCTACATCAATACTGCACCAAGCCCAATACGTGATGCATCATAATATATAGTATAGGGTCCCAAACCCGTAGGTAATACCACCACCGGAGCTGTAGTCAAGGCAATTTTGAGCTTCTGAAAGCTCAAGTCACAGTCATCAGACTGCCTGAATGGGGTAGCCTTTTAGGTCAATTTAGTTAATGGGGCTATGATGAATGAAAACCCATCCACAAACGGACAATAATAACCCGCCAAACCCAGGAAGCTCCGAATATCTGTGGCTGAAGTGGGTATAGGCCAGTTCTGAACTGCCTCAATCTTCTTAGGATCCATTTTAATGCCCTCGACAGATACAACATGTCCCAAAAAGGCAATTGAGTCCAACCAAAACTCACACTTTGAAAACTTGGCATATAACTGACTATCTCTCAGTGTTAGAAGCACAACTCGAAGGTGCTGCTCATGCTCCTCTCGACTGTGGGAGTAGATCAAGATATCATCAATGAATACGATCACAAAAGAATCCAAGTAGGGCTTAAATACCGGGTTCATGATATTCATAAATGTTGCTGGGGCATTTTTCAAGCCAAATAACATCACTAGGAACTCATAATACACGTACCAAGTCCACAAAGCTGTCTTAGGGACATCCGATGCCCTAATCTTCAACTGATGATAGCTAGATTGAAAATCAATCTTCGAAAACACTTTGGCATCCTGAAGCTGATCAAATAAATCATCAATCCTCGACAAGGGATACTTGCTCTTGATGGTGACTTTGTTCAACTACCGATAATCTATACACATCCTCATCGAACCATCTTTCTTCTTAACAAACAATACTGGCGCACAGGGTGAGACACAATGTCTAATGAATCCTTTATCAAGCAAATCCTGCAACTGCCCCTTCAGTTCCTTCAACTTAGGTGGCGCCATACGGTATGGTGGAATAGAAATGGGTTGAGTGCCCAAAGCCAAGTCAATACAAAAATCAATATCCCTGTCGGGTGGTATCCCAGACAGGTTTGTATGAAACACCTCTTGAAACTCACGCACAACAGGTACCGAATTCATGGAATGAACCTCTGTACTAGGATCACGAACATAGGCCAAACATGCTAGACATCCCTTCTCAACCATATGTCGAGCCTTCACATAAGAATGACTTTGCTAGTATAATGGCCAGGAGTCGCCCTCCACTTTAATTGAGGCAAACGCGGTATGGCTAACATAATCGTCTTGGTGTGACAGTCCAATATAGCATGATAAGGTGACAGCCAATCCATGCCCAAAATAACATCTACGTCCACCATATCAAGAAGTAGGAGGTCTACACTAGTTGATAGAAACCAAAAACGAGCAATAAACACGATCTACAACAACAAAATCTCTCACAGTCGTGGACACATATACAGGAGCACTCAAAGAATCACGAGGCACAATCATATATGAAGCAAAGTAGGATGACACATAGGAATAAGCAGAGTCCGGATCAAATAGAACTGAAGCATCTCTATGGAAAATCGGAACAATACATGTGATGATGGCGTCAGATGACTCTGCCTCGGGTCTAGTTAGAAATGCATAAAAATGGGGCAGGGCCCCACCACTCTGGCCTCCGCCCCTCGGGCGATCCCTAACTGGCTGGCCTCCGCCTCTAATGGCCTGACCTCCACCTCTAACAATAGCTGTGAAAACTAATCCCGGGTAAGTGAAGGTGCACCAGCTGGTCTGCTCCGCTCAAAATCCTACTACCACCTCTTGGCAGAACCGGTCTTCTGGAACACTGCAAAGTCGACCCCAATGGTCTCAACAATACCCATGTTGTGCAACACCTCGTGAAAATGGCCCAAGTAATCCTGTGGGTCCTCAGAGGGTGCTGCTACTGCTCGTGCTCTAGGCTGAGCTCTGCCTCTACCTTGGCCCCGGCCGCTACCCCTGGTAGTGGCTACAACAGGGGGCTCTAGCTCCTGCCCGGATGTAGACGATGTGCGGGTTCTCACCATCTGCGAGAGAACAAGAGTAGAATTGTTCAAACTTTAATAATAGAAATAAACTGCATGGTAGAGAAAGCAAGAAGTGAACTTCCTAAAGCCCTAAAGCCTCTTAAAGATAAGTACAGACCTCTCTGTACCGATCCTCTAGACTCTACCAAGCTTGATCATGACTCGTGAGACCTAGGCAACCTAGTGCTCTAATACCAAATTGTCACGACCCAGAATTCCTGCCTTCGGGACCATGATGGCGCCTAACATTTCACTTGCTAGGCAAGCCGACGTTAGCTATAATTATTAATCATTTTTAACAATTCTAACCAAATGACAACAATAAAATTGAATAGTCTGAAATAGAGTGATAAAGTAATAAACGGCGTAATCCAAGTACAATCCCAGAACTGGTGTCACGAATACATGAGGTACTACAGATAATAGTCTGAATAAAATATAACTGTCTGAATCAAATAAACAGCTAAAATGATGTAGAAGGGGACTTCAAGGCTACAGACGCCGTGCAGCTATACCTCAAGTCTCAACTGATAGCTAAATCCGAGCAATCTCACTCAGTGCTGCTGGGACCAACTCTGGTATCTGCACTAGAAGTCCAGAGTGTAGTATAAGTACAACCGACCCATATACTCTATAAGTGTCGAGCCTAACCTCGACGAAATAGTGACGAGGCTAAGGTGGGTCACTCACAATAGCTTATACGCGATAATAATAACAGGAAAGGAAGGAAATGGAAGTGAAGCAATTAATTCGTAAATACAATTTCGAAATCCATCTACCAGAGAGCCTAGAATAACTAGTGATATAAACTCATCTCAAAATACCGAGGTAAATCCAACAGTCACAAAAAAATACAACATATATATTCCGTTGCGACATGCAACCTGATCCCACCATATCATCATCTGTCAATATCATAGTCCGTTCTTATTTCGCCATTTCAAATCATTGCCTTTTAATTTCTATTGCGATGTGCAACTCGCTCACCAAACAAATTCAATCAACAATAGCAACTTAACAACCAAAATTTACTAGAATTTCTACATCAAGAGAGTAAATGTACGAAGCAATATAGAATCACATAATAATCAAAGAATCTCTGACAACTCGAATGGCTCAACCTTACCAACTCATCGGTATCTATCAATTAGGCAACTCATACAAGTAAGACATATGACAATTTGGATATGCAAGTAAAGCAAGTAGCAAGTAAGCAAGGAGTCATGGAAGGGGTGAACAATTTAAAACAAGAATAACTAAATAATGAGTAACAATAATGACATGGAAGTCAATAAAGCATATAGAAATTAAGGCATGAAACAAGATATAATATGAAGTAACGAAAACATGTAAGCAAGTATCATAACAGCGTATATACACCCGTCACCTCGCATATGCATCGCTAACCCACATAATTCACATAACATGTAGTTCAAGGTTTCCTAATTCCTTTAAATCAAGGTTAGACCCAACACTTACCTTACTCCGCAACTCAAGCAATCACTCAACCACGGCCTTGCCTTTTGAACAAGCCTCCAAACCAACCAAATATAGCAAATTATTGACAAAATGATTCAAAATAAGCTTTAGAAACTACCCACAAATGAAAGACGTCTAATTTTGATCATTTTTAAAAAGTCAACAAAAGTCAACACTGGATTTACTTGGTCAAAACCCGAGATTCAAATAAAAACTCGATTACCCATTCACCCCCTGAGCCCGGTTATGTTATTTATTTCGAAATCTGACCTCAATTGGAGGTCTAAATCTCAATTTTACAAAACCTCCCCCCCTCCCCTCCTTCCCCAATTCTATCCAAATCCCTAATTTCTACCAAATATTGAAATCTCATAAAATGTAATAGGTAATTGAAAAGAAATGGATTGAAATCACTTACAAATGATTTTGGGAAGAAAAGTCTCTTGAAACTCCTCGAAGAATGGGGCCTCACACAACTTCTGGAATCACCAGAATACCCTGCAATCCTTGTTCTCTTATGCTGGGTCCTTTCCTGTTCTCTGTCCGCCCTTTGTTGGCGTTTACAATCCTCTATGGTCTGGGCATAGGCTTGGATATGGGAGATATCCATACCCTCTATCAATGAGGCCGTCGTACATTCGTTTATTAAATGCGGTCCCAATCCGTGCACAAATAAGTGAACCCTGTCGCTCATCTCTCCACCATGTGGGGAGCATACCTTGCCAGAGAGTCAAACTGCATACTGTACTCTCGTTCATTCATATCTCCCTGCTTAAGGTTCAAGAACTTATCGGCCTTGGCTCGACGTACCTCAACTGGCAGGTAGTGGCGAAGGAACGCCTCAGAGAATTCATTCCATACGGGTGGGGGAGCATTTGGACCCCAATACCAAGTCTATTATCATATTTATCGGTATCTGAAATAATGTCTAACATTAAGATTCATAAAACTTAAAATTCATAAAACTTAAAATATTTCTGACTACTGATTCATAAAACTTAAAATTCATGTGTAATAATTACAGGGCGGAAAGGAAGAGTGAAAATGTGACGACCCCAATTTTTCTCCATATGATGTCGTGACGGCACCTAGTCTCTAAGACTAGGTGAGCCTAACACTTACTAAGTAAACAAAAGAATTCGACCATCAAATGAAAAATACGAGATAAATATCTTACACAAATTACAACTCCCAAAACGGTAGTACAAGTCATAAGCTCTACTGAGTTTTTTTTTTTTTTTTCTACTGAGTTCGCTAAGAGAATCCTTAAGTACAACTGTTCGAAATGGAAATCAAACAGTACAAAAAATAAAATCAGAAGGTGACTCCGAGGCCTGCGAACGCGATGACAGGTTTACCTTGAGTCTTCACAGCTCGACCAGCCAGCTAATGATCAACAACAACCGTGGAACCTGGATTTACACAAAAATATACAGTAGTACACCACAGCGGTACCCAGTAAGTATCAAGACTAACCTTGGTGAAGTAGTGACGAGGGACAATCAAGACACCTACCGGACTAAACATCCTGAACCAGTGTGAAGGTGAACTAGCAGAGAAACAATATTAAGATAAAGCTAAGCAGGATAAGAAACACAAAACAATACTTGCAATGATACACTAATAACAAAAATATTTAAAGGGAAGCAGTCAAGTAGTAATGTCGTAGAGTAAGATGGACACAGTCTATGTACGGTGAAACCAAATAAAGGAAACCCAGCAACAACTCAATAAGAAGAACTACTTTTACACCATATCTGTTCGAGCTTTTTCACGAGGTACCGAATCTCAAAATCACAACTCATGGGTCTCAATTCTAGAACCCTAATCACTTGGCATCTTATGCCCATATTACAATTCATCACCGTACGGACGACTCACGTGCCAAGAGAACAACTCTCACACAGAAGACAATAGACGAGAGTACATGCAATGGTCAAAAACATCAGGATTTCTCTCCTTAAATCGATAGGGTGATTTAACTACGTGTATGCTTGTGCATGTGTGCTACCACAGTTCAAGTCAACCGATAAGGGAAGTGACAATGAATGGCACATAAGAAATGATCACCACAAAATGTACAGAGTAATAAAAGCAGCAATTAAGTTGAAACAATGACTAGCACAACAAATTTAGCTACATAGAGCTGAGCAAATAATGCAACACGGAGAAGGACAATTAATAGTATTCTAAGAAGACAACAATCAAAGACAAATGCACGGAAAAAAAAAGGAAATGACAACAGAGCCCTCCCGAGGTACCGCCTCGTAGTCTCAAATTGTAAATGAATCACAACGACACGGCAGACACCTCGTGCAATCAATAACAACCGCACGGTAGAAACCTTGTGCTACATAATATTCACACGGCAGAAACCTCGTGCGCCAATAACATCCGCACAACAGAAACCTCGTGCCACAGTAACATCCGCACGGTAGAAACCTTGTGCGACAATAATATTTGCACAGTAGAAACCTCGTGCCACAATAAAATCCGCACGGCAGAAACCTCGTGCCACAATAACATCCGCACAGCAGAAACCTCGTGCCGTAATAACATTCACACGGCAGAAACTTCGTGCTACAATAACATCCGCACGATAGAAACCTTGTGCAACAATAACATCCGCACGGCAGAAACCTCGTGCCATATCCGCACAGTAGAAACCTCGTGCCACAATAATATCCGCACGGTAGAAACCTCGTGCCACAATAACATCCACACGGCAGGAACCTAGTTCCATAATAACATCCGCATGACCGAAAACTCGTGCCACAATAACACTGAATACCACAGCAACAGCGACAATAACATAAGAATACAGCATGTAATTCAACTCAGGAACTCCAGAACACAAAAAGACGGAAGAACGAACTCACAAGGAAAGATACAATAGAAGATAATGGTACAACCTAGCAATAGCTCAACAAGGAAGAGATGTTGTGTAGTAATGAGTCCACATAAGTACAATTCAACGATAAGAGGGATAACATGAATCAATGACTCCAATTAAGGGTAAGTCAATAATGATAAGGGATAACAAAACTTAAATTAGGGTTGAGCAATTACGGAAAGGATAGCATGGCATACCAACTTCACATCTACGAAGCACCAGCTCTCTTCTCCGACACTAAAATGAGCATAACTGCCTCATACGATATCCAAATTCGACGATTCTTTTTGCTATGGCTCCGTAATTACGATACGGATTTAATACTTGAACCAAAACAGAAATTGGAGGTTATTTGCGTAATGTTCACCATTTATACTTGAAGAAACGACGTCAAAACATAAAAAACGAGCGCAACATAACCCAAACCTATCTGAAATTCACCCGAGCCCCTCGGGACCCTGTCCGAACAAACCAATAAGTTCCAAAACATAACGGGGATCTGCTCGAGACCTCAAATCACATCAAACAACATCAAAACTATGAATCGCACCTCAAATCGAACTTAATAAACTTACGAACTTTCAATTTCTACAACTCGCGCCGAATCATATCAAATCAACCCGAAATGACATCAAATTTTGCATGCAAGTCCCAAATGACACAACCTAGCTATTCCAACTCCCGGAATTGAAATCCGAGCCCCATATCACCAAGCCATCTCTCTGTCAAACCTATCAACCTTCTAAAACTTCAACTTTCTAATTTTTCGCTGAATGCTTCAAATTACCCTACGGATCTCCAAATCCAAATCGGGACGCACGCCCAAGTCCAAAATCACCATACGAAGCTACTGGAATTATCAAAACGCCATTTGGAGTCGTCTACACAAAAGTCAAAACTCCGGTCAACTCTTACCACCTAAGCTTCTAAAACAAGAATCATTCTTCCAAATTGATCCCGAATCATCCGAAAACTGAACTTATCCATATACACAAATCATAACACATAATACGAAGTTGCTCGAGACCTTAAATCGTCGAACGGAATGTTAATTCTCGAAACGACTGGTCGGATCGTTATAGAAAAGTCAAAGGTTGACGAGACTAGCCTGAAAAGTCTCGTGAGATCGATCTATCTCTCACTCTCTCTTAATATTGAGAAAATTTCTTAGTTGTATATTAATCGTGGACGTAATGCGATTGACCTATATTTCACGTGACACTGCTTCTTTTTTTCGGCCATGCTTTTTTCTTTTCTTTTTCATTTAAGGCTGACAATATTGCAAGCAAGTGTATGTAATTGTATACCTGTAATGGTTTCTTTTATTTTTTATTTTTACCTTACGTATCTATGTAGGCTGTAGCCGTATATTTATTTGAAACTATCTGTTTTCCGATTAAAATTATCAGAGTCAACCATTGAATTAATTAAGACGAAGATAAGCATGAAACGAGGGTCATTTGGGCGAGCGCAGATAGTAATACCACCAAATTACGAAGAAATTATGAGCAAGTTGCAAGTTTACTGAAAACAAAAAAAATAAAACTTGTTTAACTATAAGATTAGATGTCTCCAGTACATTGCAACTGACCAATGCAGGAGTAGTAGGGCGCATTTACAAGTCAAGTGGGAAAAATGATTGACCCCAAAGAAACTTTTCTAAAAGGGAAAGAGAAACTTAGCTAATTTTTTACTAGTATCAAGTATCCAAGAGCAATTAATCACATTATGTTCCAGCTCCTTCCTAATTGTAGATATTTTTTGGCACACACAATTTTACACAAATTAGTGGTGTTGGCCTCATATTGTCACTATTCAACGTGTAAATTGATTTGGGTGTAGGAAAATTTAAGCGTTTTGGTAAAATCAGCTAAATCTCAGCTGTACAAACTCATATTCACAACATGCAATTGATATTTTATATATGAAGAAGAGAAAGCTTCAGAGAGAGAGAGATGAGAACATAGAGAAACTGTATTTCTTAATTGAGTAAAATCTGAGAGTACTAGTCCAATTTATCTACTTTATGCCACATACAGATGCCATCTAGCAACAACTAACAACCCTCTAATAGTGCTATCTAACGGACTCCTTAAATTCTCTGTATTAACTAACTGCCTCTTTATCTTTTAATATATCTATCTCTTTGGTACTTATCACAATATTCCCCTTAAGCTGGAGGGTGAGAATATCAAACACTCCTAGCTTGGGCAGAAGAAAGTGATGCTACACATTGGTGAGTCCTTTGGTCATCAAATTTTGCCAACTTAAGTTTGGTAGAGAAGTACCGACACTATTAAAAATCCGGTAAAAAGTGACTAAAATTTAGCAATCAATGTTGGTCTGTCCAAAAAAGCGACCAACGTTGGTCGCTTAAGAGGACCCACTTATAAGTTTTTTTTTTTTTTTTTTGTAAATTACCTCACTGCATTATACCACCGTACACTATTATCCCACCTCCAGAATGAGCATGATAACACACTAATACCACTGGATAGTGTTCTAACAGTGTACAGATTCTAATGCAGTAGGGCTGATTTTCATAAATATAATAATAGAAAGTACAATGATGGAGGGGGCATCGACCTGACCTCAATACAGGGAAGGTGTACATCCTTGATCACCCATATTTGGTGACCAACTGTATCTAGATAGCTAAGGTGAGTTAGACCTATAGTGATGTAATGGCTGTCGATCTTATAACATGGATCGACAGTCATATATACAAAAACGATGAGTAGTGACTTTAGGTCAACTATACAAAAAAGTACAAGTATTCCTAATTCTACTGGGTGAGTGTTCCTTCTCATACAATTGGTTCTATCTCTAAACAAATTATTGGAATCTTCTTCGGAATGTACTATATAGCAAAGAATAAAAATCTTAAATTTTGCTTTGGCTTTTGCGAGGAAAGCAAAATGGAAGATGACTATCAAGAGTATGCCGTATAGTAGTGGAGTGGCAATGGTATTCTCCGGTGCATAAGGGAGACTGGTAACAATGATGATTCTGCATCTCCTTTGCTCCAGTGTAGTCATTTACTTTCCAGTTTTTGGCTCATCTGCTCCTGTTAGCATCTTGTCCATTGAGTGATCTCCATTCCTGCAAAATTAGTACTGGAGTTATGGGGGAACTGGGGAGTGGGGAGTGCTGCAATTGGGTAAGCATTTTGCTGTCCGGGTATATTCTGAAATGCTGTGTTGCTGGGAGTAGATGTCGTCCTGTGTTACTGGTATTTACTGCATCCTTAACAATGTAACTAGCTGGTCTATCAAATTTGATTGCGCTGTTGCTATTGATATCAGTTCTTCTGTTCATCTCTTCATTGAGGTACCAGCAGATTGGTGTTGCTGATCTGCAGTACTCCTGCACACTTAGCAAAAGGATTATGGAGGTAAAGGGGCAAAGGAGCTGCTGCAATTGGGAAACCTGCAGTATTTTTGGTTTATTGGGTTCTGAGTTCCTCAAAGATACTTGAGACAATTTAAGCATTAACAGAGTCATGATTGTTAGAGATCAATTATGATGGCCACCTGATTTGCTTAGATTTCCTGTGCCTAAAGGCTGGAAAGCCTTGAAGATCAAGACATAGCTGTCCCTTAATTGAACAGATAAGTCATGTTGATCATTGTAGTGAGTGGTGGTGTTCAGTTCATGACTCAATTTGGCAAGTGTGTCAGCTGGACCATTTGCCTCCCTCAAAATATGTGTACATTTGAAGTCCTGGCAGTGTCGAATCAGTTTGATTATATCAGCTATAATCATACTGATAGTCCAGGGTGGGTTCGAGCTACCAGTTAACCACTGTACCAACAATTGTGAATCACTTTCCAGGTGAATTTTTGTATGCCCATTTCCAATGCACCAGTGCATACCAATATAAGTTGCCTCTGCTTCTACTTGATTATTGGTAGCTTCTCCTAGTGGGCTTGAAATTGCATGTACAAGGTGTCCATGATGGTCCCTCACTATGATTCCTGCCCCTGCTTTCCCCGGATTTTCTAATGCACTACCATCAGTGTTGATTTTCACATAGCCTTGTGATGGCCTTTGCCAGATCACTTGCTGGGCGGTGAGCTGGTGTTTTAGCTTTTCAATGACAGAGTATGTATCTATCCAGTTTGGTGGCTAGTTTATGTTGGGGTATGATGTTCTAAGTAGAAGGAAGAGATCAGTTGTGATAGAATATAGTGTTCTAGCCACAGAGGATGTTTTCCTTCCATACTTAGCTGAACATCTATTCTTCCACAGGTTCCAACATATGATAATTGGTAAGGTATCTATGACTAGGCTATGCACCTCATTTTCCTTTTTCAGGAGCCACCATTTCATTAAGTGCGTTTTCAGTGATTGCCTATGGTCAAGGATACCTACTGGCCCGTTGAAGTATTTCCAGATAATTTTAACAAAGTGTCCACTGTGAAAAATATGCTCCACTGTTTCCACACCAGGTCAGATGCAACAAGCACATTTTGCGACAGTGGGGGGTCCAAATTTGGCCGTCCTATCATCAGTGGGAAGCTTGTTTCTCAAAGCTCTCCACAAGCAGAACGACCATTTGAAAGGGATCTTTTTGTGCCATGTCATCTTGTTTGAAAAGAGGATCTGGTTTCTATTCCTTAGCACTGACCATGCTGATGAGCAAGAGAATTCACCAGAAGTGGATGGTTGCCATATTGGTTTGTCTCTGAGGCAGGGATTATTATGTATCTTGGTTCGAAGGATGATGGGAATCATGGCCACAGGTGCCATTTGATTGAGTTTTTGAATGTCCCATTGTCCGTCACTCCAAAATTCTGAGACCCTGATATTACCCGGCCTGCCTCCTATTTATCTGTAACCGGCTAGGTGTCCAATACCTAACCAGTTATCCCACCAGAAGCTGGCGTTTCCTGCATGCAATCTCCATTTGATGTGAGAATCAGCAGTCTTTTTGGTGATCATCATTCTTTTCCATGACTGCGATTGTCCAGAATGCCATTTTTTGGACACAGGATGGGATCTTTGGCAGTATTTGGCGAGAAGAAACTCAGCCCACAGTGTGCGTTTGGTTCTGAAATTCCACCACTGTTTGTATTCCATGGACTTACAAATTTCAGTGATGGATCTCAAACCAATGCCCCCTTCTTCCTGTGGGTAATTTAGTTTTCTCCATGATGGCCCAGTAGTACTTATTCCTCTCCTTGTTCATCCCCCAGAAGAAATTGGTGGCTAGTTTCTCAATTTGTTTAAGAACTGCCTCTGGGGGTGTGACAGCAGAGAGCAGGTGTATGGGGAGTGATTGGAGGACATGTTTTATTAGAGTCATTCTACCACCATAGGACAGCATCCTACCATGCCATCCTCTAATTCTGATTACTACTTTAGTGATGATGCAGTTGAAGTGCCTAATCCTCTTCCTGCCTGTGTACAGGGGGCATCCTAGATAGGTAATAGGTGAATCTTTTCTGGTGAATCCTGTCAGGCGGTGAATTCTCCTGTTAGTGTAATGGAACACAGAGGAAGCAGTCATGAAATGGCTTTTATTTTTATTAATTTGTTGTCCAGATGCCAATTCATAATTCTGCAGCACTTTCATGATCTTTAGCAATGAAGTTTTACATCCAGAGGTGAAGATAATCACATCATCTGCAAAACTCAGATGTGTGATTTGAGGTCCTCTCCTCTCCATGTAAAATCCATTAAAAAATTGATCATGTGTGAGGTTGTTAAGCATTTGGGATAGCAGTTCTGCTCCCAAAATGAAAAGTGAGGGGGCCAAGGGGTCACCCTGCTTAAGACCTCTGGTGGAATGGAAAAAACCATATCTGGTTCCATTAACTATGACAGAGTACCAATTGTTTGACATTGTTCGCCAGACCATGTCAATGAATGTTTCCCCAAATCCCATCCTTCTCATCATGAGACATGTGAAGGACCAGGATACCCTATCATATGCTTTNTTGAGTTTTTGAATGTCCCATTGTCCGTCACTCCAAAATTCTGAGACCCTGATATTACCCGGCCTGCCTCCTATTTATCTGTAACCGGCTAGGTGTCCAATACCTAACCAGTTATCCCACCAGAAGCTGGCGTTTCCTGCATGTAATCTCCATTTGATGTGAGAATCAGCAGTCTTTTTGGTGATCATCATTCTTTTCCATGACTGCGATTGTCCAGAATGCCATTTTTTGGACATGGGATGGGATCTTTGGCATTATTTGGCGAGAAGAAACTCAGCCCACAGTGTGCGTTTGGTTCTGAAATTCCACCACTGTTTGTATTCCATGGACTTACAAATTTCAGTGATGGATCTCAAACCAATGCCCCCTTCTTCCTGTGGGTAATTTAGTTTTCGCCATGATGCCCAGTGGTACTTATTCCTCTCCTTGTTCATCCCCAGAAGAAATTGGCGGCTAGACCCACTTATAAGATTAGCGACCAACGTTGGTCGCTTAATAAGGAGTAACAGTTGGTCCCAGATTAGCGACCAACCTTGGTCGTCAATCTGGGGAAATATAAATAAATCTGATTTATAGTTTGCGACCAACGTTGGTCGCTAATTTTAAATAATATACATTTGGCGACCAAAGTTGGTCGCTTTCAGGTCAACATTTGGTCAAAATTAAACTCACTTTTGTATTTACTATCTAAATAATATAAATGTAAGCCGTTAACACTTTTGTAATACATGGGATGAATAGACTAAAATATACTCTAACATGCTATATATGTAATTAAGTAGTACTACGAAGCGTGCGTGCGCATCCATATATATATATATATATATATATATATATATAGATATATAAGAGCTATATTCGATATAATATTAGCTAATGCACTAATACTTAGTGCATAGTATAGTATAGTATATATACTAAGTGTATTGCATATACTAAGTGTATAGTATAGTGTATTATATAATACAGTATACTATATATATAGTATAGCATATTATATATCAAGTTATATATATATATATATATATAAGAACATGAAGCGCTCGGAACACAAGGACAGATTCTTTTAGGTATTAGATACACTTGTAACGATGAATCACCGTTATAGTATACTAAGTGTATTTAAGGCTGTATTGTGGTCCGAGCCTAAATGGGCCAAACGGACCGGGCCAAACGGGCCTGGTCTGAGGTGGTCCCCGGTCAAACAGTCCCGGGCCTAACGGGCCAAATGAGTGGACCCGTCCCACTGCGGTCCTAAGCCCACATGGTCCTGGGCTAAATGGGCCGGGTCCGTGGGCCAAACGGGCCTAAATGGGCTTTTTCGTTCCAGACTATTTTTTTTAATTTTTTTTATCTAGGAAATTTTCTTGTAAACTATATATGTATATACTAATATAAATTGCTTATATATATCTACATAAATATATATAGTATATATTGTATATATATATATTGCCTTATATCTAAAAGCATGCCACGACTCACCGGTTGGGGGTCATCATGGAGGAAATTGAACGGCGGCTAAGGTTCTTGAATGTGGTTACTATTGGCCTTCAATCTATCATGATGCCAATCAAATGGTCAAGGCTTGTGACCAATGTCAAAGAAAAAACGAACAGAAAAAAAAATAAAAAAATGAACGAACCGAAAAGGCATTTGCGACCCGCAAAATCGATATGCGGTCCACATTTTGGGCCGCATAACTAAACCCTTCTTCAGGCTGAAGACGATGACGAAATGCGATGATATTTGCGATCGCATAACTGATATGCGGACCGCATAGTCACCTCAAACCGAAACAGACCACCTTGTTAAAACATTGCTATTTGCGGTTGTTTTGCGATCGCGTTTGCCACTTTGCGGTGGAGTTTGCGATTGCATTTGTTATTTTGTTTTGTGTGTGTGCAAGTCAAGTCTGCGATGGTTATGCTGTTCGCATAGTGGTTATGCGATCACATAACCCATCGCAGTACAAAATAGCGACCAATGGTAGTCGCTATTTTCAATTTTAAAATTTTTAGGTAAGCGATCAACGTTGGTCGCTATTGTTGGTCGCTTTTTGTAATTTACAGAAACAAAACCGGGGTTTCCCCTTATTTCGCCAAAATTTTCCAACTCTCTTATTTCACTAATCCTAATCCCATTCCCCCACCCCGCACCACCAAGCCGCCACTGCTGCTCGTTGCCGTCGCCTCCACCTCTGCCCGTCGCTGCCCACTGCCGCGCCTATCTCTCTCCCTTCTCCACCTATAAAAAATCAAGGTTAGAATTATAACCTTCAATCTTTGTTATTTTTAGTGTGTGTGTTACAATATTTAATGTATTGCAGTTTATTGTTTCAATTAGTGTTTCAATTCTTTGAACAATGTATTTTATTGAGGATTAGGGTTTAGGTCTTGTTCAAATTAGTTTTGTTAATTAATTTTATTAACTAATTAGTTTAATTAGTGTTGAATTTAGTTTAGTTAGATTTGAATTATACTTGTGTTTTCTTGAAATTTTATGAATTGGATATAAATTGAACCTTTAGGATACGAATTGGACTTTTAGTTTATGAATTGAACCTTTTGGATATGAATTGAAATTTTAGGGTATAAATTGAACTTTTAGGATATGAATTGAACTTTTAGTTTATGAATTGAACTTTTAGTTTGTAAATTGAAATTTTAGGATATGAATTGGGATTTTAGTTTATGAATTGAACTTTTAGGATATGAAATTAATTAACTAGAAAAAGATAAGGATATGAATTAACTAAATTAATTTCCTCTTGTTTTATTTGTATAGATGGAACATTATACTTAGATGTACAATAGGAATTATCCTAATCGACGGGGATTGAGGGAGGATTTTGTAGAAGGGGTGGAGGACTTTATTAGACATGTAATGTCACTTCCACCATACCTAATTGAAAGAGTAGTCAGGTGCCCTTGTGTTAGGTGCGACTGTATGGAGTTTGGAAAACCGGATGAAGTTAAGCATCATTTTTGTAGAAGGGGGTTTATAGAAAATTACTTTGTGTGGACTAATCATGGAGAGATCGATGGTAGCCATGGGATATTTCATAACATGGTTGTGGGTGAAAGTAGTAGGTCGATGGAGAATAACAAATAGTGATTCTGGAATTCATCATATGGTTGCGGATGTTTTTGGGATGCACTTCGGGGGTGATTCCAATGAAAATGTTGAACAAACTCCTTTATGAACAATTAGAGGAAGCTAGTCGTCCACTACATAATGAAAGTCCGCACTCTGAGTTGTCTGTTGCAGTTAGATTACTAAGTATGAAATATGATTGGAATATCTCTCAAGGAGCCATGGACTCTTTCATTGACCTTATGCG
This sequence comes from Nicotiana obtusifolia, assembly GCA_002018475.1. NCBI lineage: Eukaryota > Viridiplantae > Streptophyta > Magnoliopsida > Solanales > Solanaceae > Nicotiana > Nicotiana obtusifolia. Next base: position 34,025 of record MCJB01051029.1, read on the forward strand.
TGAACTAGTTGACCGTGATATCGAATTACCTATTGATTTCTCTAAGGCAAAGAGATTAGTTTCTAAGTTAGGACTTTCGTATGAGAATTGATTGTTGTGAAGATAGTTGCATGTTATATTATAAAGATGATGCAGGTTTGGACAGTTGTAAATTTTGTGAAAAGCCTCGTTTCAAGAGGCTTTCCAGCGAGAAGATGGTCTCTATCAAGTCGATGCATTATTTACCTCTTATACCTAGGTTAAAGAGGTTATATGCGTCGATGAGTTCTGCTCCTCATATGAGATGGCACTTTGAAAATAGAAGACCACCCGGTGTTATGTGTCATCCTTCAGATGGAGAAGCTTGGAAGCACTTTGATAGGACATATCCAGATTTTGCTAGTGAACCAAGGAACATTCGATTAGGTCTGTGTGCGGATGGCTTCACACCTTTTTCTGTATCTGCGACACCTTATTCATGTTGGCTTGTCTTTCTTACACCTTATAATCTACCACCAGAGTTGTGTATGACTAGTCCATATATATTCTTGAACTGTATTATCCCTGGTCCACGTAATCCAAAAAGCTTGATTGATGCATATTTACATCCTTTGATTAATGAGCTAAAACAATTGCGGTACGATGGTGTTGAAACATATGACATATCAACCAAACAAAATTTCAATTTGCGTGCTAATTTAATGTGGACAATTGACGATTTTCCTGCGTATGGAATGTTGTCTTGGTGGATGACTGCTGGGAAGCTAGCTTGTCCTTACTGCATGGAAAATAGTAAAGCGTTCACTTTGAAATATGGCCGAAAGAAATCATGGTTTGATTGTCATCGTCAGTTCTTGCCTCCTGATCATGAGTTTAGAAGGATGAAAAATGCATTCAGAAAGAATAAAATGGAATGTGATTTTCCACCTCCGATACTTTCAGGAGAGGAAATTTGGGAGAGGGTCCAGAACTTCAGTAAAGTTGTTGAAGCTCCACCTTATAGATTCCTAGGACACGGTGTTACTCACAATTGGGTGAAAAGGAGTATATTTTGGGATTTGCCTTATTGGAAAAATAATCTTCTCCGTCATAACCTTGATGTCATGCATATTGAAAAGAACTATTTTGATAACTTGTTCAACACAGTGATGGATGTTAAAAGTAAGACAAAGGATAAAGCTAGAATGGACTTACAAGAATATTGCAGGCAGCCTGAATTATACTTGCAGACAGCAAACAATGGTAAGATGTTCAAACCCAAAGCAAGTTACACATTCACTTTGGAGGAAAGACGGCAAATTTGTGATTGGGTAACGAAATTGAAGATGCCTGAGGGTTATGCGTCGAATTTTGGGAGAAAAGTTTATATGGAGGTAGGGAAGTTGAGCCATTTGGAAAGTCATGACTGTCATGTTTACATGGAGACCTTAGTGCCTATTGCATTTTGTTGTTTTCCTGAAAGAATCTGGAAACCCATCACAGAGATCAGTTTATTTTTTAATGACTTGTGTTCTTCCACGTTAAGGGAAGAAAACCTACTCCAGATGGATCAGAACATTCGTGTCACCTCTTCTAAGATGGAAAAGATATTTCAATGTAGGTTTTTTTATGTGATGGAACACCTTCCAATCCACCTTGTACACCGGGCACGACTTGGAGGGCCTGTTCAATGCAGATGGATGTATCCCTTTGAGAGGTAAGGGTGATTGGTTTGATGTAATTTTCTGTTTTATTTTAATATTCTTGGCTAACCTGAAATTATGTAGGACAATTGGAAAATACAAACAATTTGTTAAGCAGAGAAAAAGGGTTGAAGGATCTATATGCGAAGCTTATCTTGGAAAGGAGACTGCGCATTTTTGCTCTTATTATTTTGAGAGTAATGTGTCATGTGCTAGGAATAGGCCCAACAGGCACACAGTCGACCTTAGGAATGATCCTTTATATCCGCCTATGTCCATATTCAATCAACCAGGCCGATGTTCTAACAGCTATGGTAAGATTAGCAAAAGAAAATGAGGAAATAGATAGAAATAAAGAAATTGAAAAAATTAGGCAACAAACGAAAAAAGAAATACAAAAAATAGAAGAAGTAAAAAATACCAGAATAATAGAGTTAGAAAAAGAACTAGCAATGTTAAAACAAATATATGAAGACAAGTTAAAAGAAAAAGAAAAAAGAAAAGAAGAAGAACAAGAAAGAAAATTAGCAGAAGAAATAGAAAAAGTTAAAACACAAATACAATTAGAGGACCAAGAAGTAAAAATAGAAGAAGTAAACGACGTAGATTCAGATATTACTATAGAAGATAAACATAGCGAACAAAAAAGAGGAAAAAGTAGAATGGTAATT
>MCJB01051030.1:4722-52365 GCA_002018475.1 Nicotiana obtusifolia
TATATATATATATATATATATATATATATATATATATATATATATTTATATATAAATATATATAAAAACTTTTAAAACATACGCCTCTGTGGGCATCATTATCATCATATCGTACCCGGCCCTAATAGGCTCGGAAAAAATATACCCGGCCATCATAAGGCTCGGTAGAATCATACCCGGCCACGTGGAACTCGGTAAAACCCAACTGATTAGTCGTTGCACAATAGGTGCCATACCCGATCGATTATATAGCGGCTCGGTAGAGTAAAATAGATACATATATATGATGCGTGCTGGATTCATTGGAATCACATTTTGAACCTTTCAGAGTGATGTAAGGTCGGTATCCTCCGTACACGTTTATTAGGATTAACTCTTCATTAAGAATCTTATAAGAATCAGGAAGTACCAACAACATTGATAACATAAGAATAAGAGAAGTAACATCAACATCAATCGTTCCCTAAGAAGGGAAACAATGTAAGTGCTGCTAGCCTCTAAGAGTGGAGTATCTTTGAATGCTCGTTCATTACATTACGCACAATCAAAGTTGTGCAAAAGAAGGAAAGTGATAGCCTCACATACCTTGTACATACTGCCCAATCTCAAGGTATGAAAATGCAACGACTCCTTAGTCTACAATAAGAGAAATGACACTATCGTTATCGTTTAAGCGTCGTAACTATTATGTATCAACCGTAACCTATTTTACGATAAAACGGACAGCACCTCCCCTATTTATATGACTTCCCACAAGTTAAAAAAATCAGCAAACATCCCAAACAACGTCAATAATAATCATCTTGAGCCTCCCAAAACAGTCCACCAACCAACAACATTACTAGCAAGCCTTTCGACATATATCTCACAAGTTCTAGCTTCAACGACTTAGCCGTAACTTAGATAATCTTAAATACATGTAGGGTAAGAGGTTCCTTACCTTTAAACAGAAAGAAAAACTCTAATTTGACCTTAATTTACCACGAAATATCCCTCCAATGCTGCCACAAAAACAAGGGAGCGAAGCTAGCAATCAATTAGGGTTTCTCAGCACTAGAATCACTTTAGAAGGTTTGAAATCACCTAGGTTGATATTAAAACTTTAGGGAGTATTTCATAGAGCATAAAAAGCTTAAGGAAACCTCCCACACGAGCTGGAACAACACAAAAATCAGCAACAACGAGAAGAATAAGGAACTTACTAGTGCTACGGGATTCCCGACACTTGATTTGTGTTGTTTGCCCTTTGTTTTAGTCTTGGATCATGAGAGAACCTTGAGAGGGTGTTCTTAGGGTTCTAAGGTCTGCATATACTGAAAGAAAATGACTTAAAACCGGGCTTGAGGCGTGTTATATACATCTACAAGTCTTAACCGCCTATGTGGGCCCCATCGAGAACTGCTTAGCGCAGTCTCGCAAAACGTGAATATCTCTCAACTCGGAGACCCTATCGACAAACGGTTTAATGCACTAGAAACTAGACGCATATATCTTCAATTTGGTGGGTAGATCACCCCGTAATTCAAAGTAAATTGGGAGAAAATCTTAGTGACATTTGACCTAAAGTATGAGTAAAATTATGAACATAAGTTGTGACAACTTTTGTCGACTTTGGTTTCATAACTCGTTTGACTTCAAGACTGATGAAACGGGTATTATATGATTCAAATACCTTAAAACATAACCTCTTGGTAATATCTCACCTCTAGATTTACCCGAAAATACGAGTTACAACATCCTTGATTCGTTTAACTTCTAGTACTTGTTAACCACTCTTATACACCCTTATATCATTTAAGACCAATAAGACTAAATTCTTATCATCTCAAAGATAATCTCTTCTCGGACCTACGTAGACTAACTTACGGCGTGAGCTAACGTATGCAAATATGGGTTGTAACACCCCAAGCTGGCGAGGGCGTCGGCCTCGCTGTTTTGATCCCGAGGTATATGTTGTAACGTCCATTCTTTGAACCGATGTAATGTCACTTGCAGTTTATCTAAGTACCTTTGCATCCGTTCCTCAGAGTCACACTTGGCTTCGATCACTTCTGGTCCCAAGCTCTTGGCTAGTTCTAAGCCTGCAATCATTGCTTCATATTTGGCCTCGTTGTTAGTCAATTTCACAGTCTTAATAGATTGTCTAATTATATTACCTGTTGGTGGCTACAATACGATGCCTAGTCTAGATCCCTCACGTTTGAGGCACCGTCTGTGAAGAGGGTCCATATTCCCCAGGAGGTTCCTGAGTCAACTAACAACTCTCTTTCGACCTAAGGTATTAGGGTCGGTGTAAAATCAGCCACGAAATCTGCCAACACCTGAGATTTAATGGCGGTCCGAGGTCGATACTCAATGTCGTACCCACTTATTTTTATGGCCCATTTGGCCAATCGGTCCAAGAGCTCGGGCTTATGCATAACATTCCTCAATGGGTAAGTCGTTACGACACATATAGGATGACATTGGAAGTACGGTCTCAGTTGCCTAGAGGCACTTAATAAAGCGAGCGCCAGTTTTTCTAGGTGGGGGTACTTAGTTTCGGCTTTGCCTAAGGTTCTGCTGACATAGTAAATTGGAAATTGCTTACCTTGTTCTTCCCGAACTAGGACTCCGGTTACAGCTATCTCCGAGACCGCCAAGTTTTTTTTGTGGTTAAATATAAGTTTTTATTAATAGAAATAAAATACAAGGGTGGAGGGGGACATAAACCTTACCTCCCAAAAGTAAATATATGTACCTATAGTCATCCTAAAGTGTTGACTAAAAGTACCTGAGTAGCAAAAATAAGTTAGACCAATGGTGATGTGACGGCTGCCTATTTTGTGACCGCCAAGTAAAGGTACAGTTGTTCGTCCGCCTTTGGTGTATGAAGCAATGGAGGGCTCGATAAATACCTTTTGAGTTCTTCCAAAGCTTGCTGGCATTCCGGGGTCCATGAAAAGTTGTTCTTCTTTTTCATTAGTGCGAAGAACCGGTAGCTTTTGTCGGACGACCTTGAAATAAATCGCCCCAGAGCAGCTATTCGCAAGGTTAACTTTTGCACGGTTTTCACATTGTCAACGATTGTGATATCTTCGATAGCTTTGATCTTTTCAGGGTTGATATCAATTCCCCGATTTAACACCATGAATCCGGGGAATTTACTCGATCCCACTCCAAACGTGCATTTTTTCGGGTTCAGCTTCATGTTGTACTGCTTCAGTATACTAAATGTTTCCTTCAAATGTCTTAAATGGTCCTCTGCTCACAGGGATTTAACTAACATGTTGTTAATATAAACCTATATTGACTTCCCTAATTGTTTCCCGAACATTCGGTTTACTAGACGTTGGTATGTGGCACCAACATTTTTTAACCCAAATGGCATTACATTATAACAGTATGTGCTATATTTAGTGATGAAGGAAGTTTATTCCTGATCACCTGGGTCCATCCGTATTTGGTTGTATCTGGAACATGCGTCGAAAAAACTAAGGGTCTCGTGGCTGGCAGTAGCATCGATCATGCGGTCGATGTTGGGCAAGGGAAAAGAGTCTTTAGGACATGCTTTATTCAAATCTTTATATTCTACACACATTCTTAATTTATTCCCTTTCTTATGGACTACCACTACGTTAGCCAACCAATATGGGTATTTGACCTCCCGAATAGACCCTATTTTTAAAAGTTTAGTTACCTTATCCTTGATGAAACAATGTTTGATTTCGAACTGGGGCCTCCTTTTTTGTTTACCGGATGGAACTTCGGATCCAGGCTCAGCTTGTGAGTGGTTATCTCCGATGGGATACCTGTCATATCGAGGTGTGACCAAGCAAAACAGTCTTCTTTAGTTGTAAGAAATTGAACAAGTTTTGTCCTAAGCTCGGGGCTGAGCCCCGTGCCCAAGTATACCTTTTGATCGTGCAAGTCCTCTCGCAGCATGACTTGTTCCAGTTCCTCAACCGTCGATTTAGTGGCATCGAAATTATCAGGGTGATAAAAGATCTGGGAATCCCATAATCATCATCCTCGACGTACGCTTGTTTGTTCATATCTTCCGAAGACGGTATCTGTGATTGCTATTTCGTCCTGTCTTTGATCACTTGGTTTGGAACCGTTGGTGATGACTTCACCTCTTCGACTGCGAATATTTCTTTTGCGGCCGGTTGCTCCCCATAGATCGTTTTAACTCCATCAGGCGTCATAAATTTCAACGCCTGGTGCAGCGTCGAAGGCACCCCCTTCATGTCGTGGATCCACGGTCTCCCGAACAGAGTATTGTACCTCATGTCCCCTTCGATCACACAAAAATTTGTTTCTTGAATGGTTCCAGCTGTATTTATCGGTAACGTTATCTCACCCTTGGTGGTCTCACATGCCATGTTGAATCGTTAAGAACTCGTACTATAGGAACGATCTGGTCTAGCAGGCCGAGTTGCTCCACGACCCTTGATCGAATGATGTTGGCCGATCTACCTGGATCGATTAACACATGTTTAACTCTAATTTTATGTACGAGTACAGATGTTACCAGTGCATCATTGTGGAGCTGTACAATCCTTTCCCCGTCCTCGGCGTTGAAAGATAAAGTTCCTTTCGGCGTATAATCCCGAGTCCGTTTCTCCCTAGGAATGGATATTTTGGTGTGTTTCAACATCGTCCCCTGAGGGGTATCGACTCCACCGATGATCATGTTGATGACATGTTGAGGTTCTTCTTGCCCTGTCCGTTTGTCAAAATTCCTGTTCCCGAAATGATTTTTGGCTTGGTTGTTCAGGAATTCTCGAAGATGTCCGTTATTGAGTAGCCGGGCTACTTCCTCTCTCAGTTGCCGACAATCATCCGTTCTGTGACCGTGAGTGCCATGATATTTGCACATTTAGTTAGGATCCCTTTGGGTCGGATCAAATTGTAGTGGTCGAGGCCATTTAGTATCTTTAATGTGACCGATAGTCAATACAATAGTGGTAGCATCGACATTAAGTTGTACTCCGATAGTCCCAGTGATTCTTTATGCCCGATGGGCCTTTCGAAGCTGCTTTTGGTCATGTTCACTGGCTGCTCTAGCCTCAGTCATTTCTCCTTTCATTTCTTAGGGAGTTCCGCCCGAATACTCTAATTTTTCTGTCCCCGTGATATGGCTGATGTCGATCTCTTTTCGATCTTGGTTCGCGATCAATATCCCTCCTAACTCTATCAAGAGTTCTAACAGGATAAATGGATCCCGAATGGGCCCCGAGCTGATCGTCTTCGACTCTGATTTTCGATTGGTACCGGTTATGTATGTCAGCTCATGTAACAGCCGGGTATTCTATTAAGTTCTACTTTAGTTGCTGCGAAGCCATTGAGCTTTGAATATTGAGTCCTTGAGTGAAAGCTTGAACAGTCCAATCATCAGTGACTGTCGGCAGATCCATCCATTCCATTTGAAACCGGGACACGAACTCTCTGAGCATCTCGTTATCCTTTTGTTTGACTTCGAAAAGGTCCAATTTCCTCGTTTCGACCTTGATTGCACCCGCGTGCGCCTTCACAAAAGAATCTGCAAGCATAGAAAATGAGTCAATAGAATTAGGAGTAAGTTGTGATACCATATCATGGCTTCCTTTGACAGGGTCTCTCCAAATTTCTTCAACAGAACGGATTCGATCTCATCGTCCTCCAGGTTCTCCCTTTGATAGCACATGTATACGAGGTTACATGCCCGTTGGGGTCGATTGTTCCATTATACTTGGGTATTTCGGGCATACGAAATTTCTTGGGGATCGGCTTCGGAGCCGCGCTCGGTGGAAAAGCTTTTTGCACGAACTTCCTGGAATCTAGGCCTTTTAACTCTGGGGGTGCCCCTGGGATTTGGTCTACCCCGGAGTTGTAGGTTTCCACCTTATTGTCATTTGCCTCGATTTTTTTCTCCCCTGATTCTATCAGTTTTGTCAGCTCCTCGAGCATCTTCATAATTCCGGAGTTTGCCCCCGATTCATATTCATTCGACCTTCCTACAATTGATTCATCCCTGCGGGTAATTTCCCGGGAAGGGCCGGGCTCAACCCTGTTCGGGATTTGGCTTCGGTTTTGTAACTGAGCTATCGCCGTCTGTAACATTTTGAAGATCATCTGGAGGCTGATCCCCCCCCCCTTCCATGTTTTGGGGGTTTCGAGTTACTGATCGGACTTCTCTATGAATGCTATTTAGGGGTCAGTAGACGGATCCACATCAACTGCCACGTGTGAATTAGCGTCAATCGGGTCAACAATCGGGATTTCGTTACTAGGCGCTATGTTGTTATTATCACTTTGGTGATCGGACTCGTTTCAACGTGCAGAGGTGCCGATTGAGAGTTTGACATTTCTGTATTATAGCCTGGAATCAAAGACTCTTCAAAGAGCAAGTGTGAAGCAGTGTATGTGTTATGGAGATTTGTATCAAATAACCACTATTATCCTTAGCCCTACGGTGGGCGCTAAACTGTTTACCTTCAAATCGGATAACAATTGAATTTATACGCTGTTTTAAAGAAACGTGATCTAATTTGACACTGAGAAATCAAATTGAAATCAAAATTAAAGATAAAATATGAATGCAAACCACACAAGTTGGGCAGCATTGGCCTTGTAGGATGATCGCCCTTGGGCCAAGAAACGTTGCAATCGTAGTCGGAAATAGAATAATGAGACAATAATAACTAAAGAGATCAGTCTATTGCTATTTTTCTTGAACAATCCAAAATGTCCTTACAAATAATTAGATCCCCCTTTATATAGTAGGGGAATCCTTTAGGTACAACTTTATATAAGGTAAAAAATCTCCTGATTTGCTAATTAAGCGGTTCCATTGATTCGTGTCGAGATTCACGCCGCGATGCTCGACCCATTACGGATATTCTACCTTTCCGTTATTTAGGTTCGACAATCTTCCCTCGAGCATATTCGGGTTCAGGATCGGTTCCCAATCGCGGGCTCAGTATTCTCGAGGACGCACATTCTGACCTTGTGTTCTGCTTCGATGAAACTCGGGGTCAATCTTCAACCCTTCGCGTTCCGAGTCCGATCTGTCGTGCAATAATCAAGCCCCATTTCATCAGTATACACTTCCAAAGATTACATTTTCGTTGTTCCAACTTTTTTTCTGCTTCTTGCTGTATGAGTCAAAACTTCATGACTGACGGGGCCATAGGATTGATTCTTGATCTCAACAATGATGGATTGAGCTTAACTTCAAAGATAAAAAAGGAATTCAATAGATCTCTTCTTTTTTTCAGTCAAAAAGAGTTCTCTTCGGGAAGGACCTGAATAATGTGAAGTATCGATATAGGCGAGAGGATTACTATTAAAATGTTAGAGAAATTACACTTTTAATTATTCAATTATATTATGTCTCGCTCCGATTAATAGGACATGAAAAAATTCTATATCACTCAATTCTCCTTTAACTGGCATCTCACTGGATATATTCCCACCAATAATAATCTCCAAGCTTTATCTGACTTATGATTAGCCCTAAAAACTTCATTACTTGCTGAAGAAAATCCAAGAATACATGATCACCTATGAGTTTTACCGTTAAAGGTGAATAAGGTACAATAACCAAATCATAAGTACGGATTTGAGATGACAATAAAATTTATATACATTTTTTTCTTCCAGCTACTTTAATTCTTTATTTTGCAATGGTCCATAAGAATGTGTAACCATTAATTTCCAAAGTCATTATTTATCTTAAAACAGTGGGAACTCACCTAAGCATCATTGTACTTTGGAGTCCGAATTGTTGGTCTAAAACGATCCAAAGATATTTTTAACATAGTGTAATATTATACGTTTTGGGCTAAGTCGATACGGTTTTCCTCAAAAAGCTTCATACCATTAAGAGTATCCAACTCCTTATAATTAGCTTATTTTTCTTTTCTACTTTCCATGTAGGACTTTGTTCATATACTCCCAACAATCTCTCCCTTGAACTAAGTTCCACATGACTCATCACCGTTTATGGCATTTGGAGATTAATTGTTGGCCACCCACATGATCCGAGTATTTACAGTCATTGAAGCCAAGGAGAGGTTGTGTATGCGTCTTTGAAGTTATGGGTAAAGGTAGTGAACCGGTCCATAGACGGGCAAATGCACTAAGTCGGGCCCTACGCCATCACTTCGCCATTTCCATACTCGTCTCGCCAAACCATTGGCTCTGATACCAGTTGTTAGACTAAAACGGCCCAAAGATACTCTTAACGTAGTGTGATATTGTCTGCTTTGGACTAAGCCCGCACGGGTTCCCAAAAGGCCTCACACCATTAAGAGTATCCAACTCGTAATAAGTAGCTTATTTTTCTTTTCTACTTTCCATGTGGGACTTTGTTCACACACTCCCAACATTAATCTCTCACTTTTCAATATCATTTAAACTATATTAGGAACAATGAGGGTAGCTTCCGAATTGGTCAGTCCGCAAGTATGAATTAGCTCATTTTGCTGGTCTAAACTCGAATAAAGGAGGAAAATTGTAATAGATTAACATACAATTAGCGTAAACTAGTTAATTTCACGATGAATTTTCATAATATATGGGATGTACTTACCTAGACACAAGGTTGCTAAATTTATACCATTCATTTATTTCAGTAACCTAGAGAATATCATAATTTAGACACCATCAACAAGAGTAGTGGTATAGCGGTAAGTGTTGAAGTGCATGAATAACCTTCTCACCTAAAATTTTAAGCTATCTAAAAGTATAAGCTATTAGAGAGTAAATTTTTATTTACTTAGTTGTCTCTTCAACATGCCCCGTGCAAGCTTCATACATTTTTTTCATTGGCCAAACACATAGAAATTTAATTTTTAATAATGGGTGCAGTGAGACTTGAACCTAGAATCTTTGTCTGCTCTAATACCATAGTGAAGTATGTAACCATCATATCTAAATGTCACGACCCAGAATCCCAACCTCGGAGTCGTGATAGTAACTAACATTCACTTGCGAGGCAAGCCGACATGAGATAGTTAAATACCCAAAATTTAACAGTTTAAATGAAATGATGATAAATAATGATAGATAGACATTCATACTAATACAACACCAGCATAAGTCATGTACTAATATCTACTCCGAAAGATCCATAGTCACGAATACACGAGCAACTAGAAGTTCTACAAACAGAGTCTGAAATAAATATAATTGTTTCGAAAGACATGAACAGTGAAAGAGGGAAGAGGAAAGGGGACTCCAAGGTCTGCGGACGCCAGCAAATCTACCTCCAATCTCCGTATGCAATGATCCGGGCTGAAGCACCTCATGCACCATTGGGACCAATACCAAAATTTACACAAAAAGTGCAGAAGTGTAGTATGAGTACAACCGACCCAATGTACTCCGTAAGTGTCGAGCCTAACCTCGATGACGTAGTGATGAAGCTATGACAAGACACCCATGTAATTAAACCTATACAAATATACACACACACACAAAAAAAAAAACAGCAATAAAACAGAGATTAACAATGTACAATTGGGAGGGAACATGTGAAAAGGGGAGGAGATACGACAGCTACGACAAGTATATCACGTGATAGCGAAATAAATCGTCAACCAATGAAGACAGATAAGCAAATGATATAAGGATGGCACGGCATCACCCTTCGTGCTTTTACTCTCATCCTCACCATGAAATGATGACATAAGTAAAATGAAATGGCACTGCAACTCTTCGGGCTTTTACTCTCGATCTCCCCATGTAATAATGAATAAATGAATTCAAGAAATAAATAATGAGGATAATATATTTAATGTCAAATATACTGCCGAGATACCAAACATCAACTTCCAAAAATATGCAACAACTATGAAATAAGCAATAATTATGAAATGAATAATCAAAGAAGTAATAACCTAACCTAAGCATCGATATCATAATTAACAATGCAATAAAACACAAAGAAACAAGTTCCACCCGCATGCTTTAACCAAATTACAACGTATAAGTACTCTTCACCTCACATATACGTAGTTCCCACACATAAAACACGTAGCAAATAAACTAACAAGTCCTAATCCCTCAAGTCAAGGTTAATCATGACAGTTACCTCGCTCTGCAATCAAATCAAAGCTCAATCAGGGCCTTTCGTCTAAAAATCCATCTCCAAACCAATCGAATCTAAACAAATACCGTTCAAACCATTCAAAATAAGCTTTAGAAACTATCCATGAGTGAAAAAGACTTAATCTTTAATGATTTCGAAAAAAGTCAAAAAAAGTCAACTCGGGCCCGCTTAGTCAAAACCCAAGATTCAGATCAAAACCCGATTACTCATTCACCTCCGAGTCTGTTTATGTAATTAGTTTCGAACCCCGACCTCAATTCGAGATCTAAATCCCAAATTTACAAAAATCCCTAATTCTACCCACATCCCTAATTTCTGCCATGAAAATCCTAGATTTGATGTTGAAAACTTATGAAATATAATGGATAATTGAAAAGAAATAGATTAAAGTCACTTACCAATGAAATTAGGAAAAAATATCTCTTGGAAAAATCGCCTCTAGGGTGTTTAGGGTTGAAAGTTTGTGAGAAACGAGCTAAATCCCGTTTTTTCCCTCTTTTACCCAGCTACAGTTATCGCAATTGCGAAGATCGCCAAAGCGATCAACTTTTCGCAACGAAAAAGTCACTGAGTCTGTTTTCATCGCAAATACGATGAATTTATTGCAAATGCAAACCAAGACTATTCGCAAATGCGAACAATCGACTCGCAAATGCGAGTCTGCCCCAGTTCACTTTTAGTCGCAAATGCGACAGAATGTTCGCAAATGCGAACCTGACCCCATCGCATTAGCGGACGTAACTTCGCATAACCGAAGCTGACCCAGGCCCCACAAACATTGCATATGCGAGCCTGACCTCGCGCAAATGCGAGATGTCCACACCTGATGCACCAGCATTATTCTAAGTTCAAAAATCACTCCGAAGCCTATCCGAAACTCACTCGAGCCCTTGGGGCTCCAAACCAAACATGCACACAAGTCCAAAATATCATACGAACTCGCTCGCTAATCAAAACACCAAAATAACACCTAGAGCTACGAATCAGACACCAACACGAATGAAATTTTCAATTAAACTTTAAAACATGTAATATTACAGCAGGACGTCCGAATCACGTCAAATCAACTCCATTTTGCATCAAATTTTGCATACAAGTCATAAATACTGAAATGAACCTATACCAAGTTTCGGAATCGAAATCCGAACGCGGTAGCAATAAAGTCAACTCACGGTAAAACTTAGAAATTCCTTAAACCTTTAAACTTGTAGTTTTCAACAAATTACGTTAGATCAAGCTAAGGACTTCCAAATTCGATTTCGAGCGTATATCCAAGTGCCAAATCACAATACGGACCCATCGGGACCAACAAAACACTAATTCGGGTCCGTTTACACAAAACGTTGACCGTAATCAACTCAGATGAGTTCTAAGGCACGGTTTCACATTTTCAGCAATTATTCTCATAAAACCTTTCCGGAAAAAAACACAGACTGTGCATGCAAATCGCGAAAGGCTAAACGGAGCTATTCAATGTCTCGAAACACATAAATGAAGGGTAAAACTATTACTAACTTATTGGGTCATCACATTCTCCACCTCAACAAACATTCATCCTCGAACAGACATAAAAAGGTACTTGGACTGGTGAAAAGGTGTGGATATCTACTCCGCATGTCCGATTCGGACTCCCACATGGCTACCTCGATCGGCTAACCTCTCCACCGCACTCGAACTGAAGGATAACTCTTAGATCTCAACTGTTCGGACCTGTCGGGCTAGAATAGCCATCGGCTCCTCCTCATATGTCATATCCTCGTCCAATTAGACTGAGCTGAAATCTAACACATGGGACAGATCATCGTGATACTTCCGGAGCATGGACACATGGAATACCGGGTGGACTACTAATAAACTAGGTGGCAATGCCAGCCTGTAGGCCACTTCACCCACTCTCTCAAGAATCTCAAAGGAACCGATATACCTAGGGCTCAACTTGCCCTTCTTTCTGATCCTCATCACACCCTTCATGGGCGAAACCCAGAACAATACCCTTTCTCCAACCATGAATGCAACATCACGAACTCTATGGTCGGCATAGCTCTTTTGCCTAGGCTGAGGGGTGCAAGGTCGATCCTGAACAATCTTGACCTTATCCAAGACATCCTGCACCAAATCAGTACCCAACAACCGAGCCTTTCCTGGCTCGAACCATCTAACTGGCGAAATGCACCGCCTCCCATATAATGCCTCATAGGGAGCCATCTGAATGTTCGACGGGTAGCTGTTGTTGTAGGCAAACTCCGCAAGTGGCAAGAACTGATCCCAAGATCCCCCGAAATTCATAACGCAAGCGCGAAGCATATCCTCCAATATCTGAATAGTGCACTCGGATAGTCCGTCCATCTGGGGGTGAAATGCTGAACTTAGCTTAACCCGCATCCCTAACTCACATTGTACGATTCTCTAAAAGTGCAAAGTGAACTGCGTACCTTGATCAGTAATGATAGACACGGGCACACCGTCAAGACGGACGATCTCGCGGATGTAGATCTCAGCTAACCGCTCAGAAGAATAGGTAACTGCCACTAGAATGAAATGTGCCGACTTGGTCAACCTATCCACAATGACCCATACCGCGTCAAACTTCTTCTGAGTCCGTGGGAGTCTAACAAAAAAATCCATAGTGATACGCTCCCACTTCCACTCAGGAATCTCTAACCTCTAAACTCAAACCACCAGGCCTCTGATGCTCGTACTTTACTTGTTTGACAATTTAGACACCGAGCTACATATGCAACTATATCCTTCTTCATCCTCCTCCACCAATAATATTGCCGCAAGTCCTGATATATTTTGGTGGCAACCGGGTGAATAGAATACCGGGAACTGTGGGCCTCAAGAATCAACTCATGAAGCCCATCCATATTGGGCACACAAATACGACCCTGCATCTGTAAAACTCCATCCGCTCCAACAGTAACCTGCTTGGAACCACCGTGTCGTACCGTGTACTTAACGACAAGAAAATGGGGATCATCATACTGACGCTCTTTGATGCATTCATACAAGGAAGATCGGGAGATTGTACAAGATAGAACACGACTGAACTCCGAAACATCTAACCTCATGAATTGATTCAAAGCCCGAACATCTGCAGCAAGTGGCCTCTCACCAACTGGAATTTACGCAAGGTTGCCCATACTCACAGCCTTTCTACTCAGCATCGACCACCACATTGGCCTTCCCGGGATGATACAAAATGGTGATATCATAGTCTTTCAACAGCTCCAACCACCTCCTCTGCCTCAAGTTGAGATCCTTCTGCTTGAACAAACACTGTAGACTCCGATGATCCGTGAATACCTCGCAGGACATGCCGTAATGATAGTGCCTCCAAATCTTCTGCGGATGAATAATGGCTGCCAACTCTAAGCCATGAACAGGGCAATTCTTCATGAACCTTCAAATACCGCGACATGTATGCAATCACCCTACCATCCTGCATCAAAACTGCACCGAGCCCAACACAAGATGCATCATAATACACCGTGTAAGATCCTGAACCTGTGGGTAGCACCAATACTGGCGCCGTAGTCAAAGAGGTCTTGAGCTTCTAAAAGCTCAACTCGCACTCATTCGACCATATGAATGGGGTACCCTTCTGGGTCAATCTAGTCAATGGGGATGCTATGGATGAAGACCCCTCCATGAACCGGCGATAATAAGCCAAACCCAGGATACTCCGGATCTCTGTAGCTGAAGTAGGTCTAGGCCAGTTTTGAACTGCCTCAATCTTCTTAGAATCTAGTTTTATGCCCCCTGCCGATACAACATTCCCTAAAAAGGCGACTGATTCTAACCAAAACTCACACTTTGAAGACTTGTCATATAGCTGGCTATCTCTCAGAGTCTGAAGTAAAATTCGAAGATGTTGCTCATGCTCCTCTTGACTGCGGGAGTAGATCAAGATATCATTAATGAATAAAATCACAAAAGAATCCAAATAGGGCTTGAACACCCGGTTCATCAAATCCATGAATGTTGCTGGGGCATTTGCCAACCCAAATGACATCACTACAAACTCATAATGCCTATACCGAGTCCGAAAAACCGTCTTAGGGACTTCGGATGCCCTAATCATCAACTGATGATAGCCAGATCTCAAATCAATCTTCAAAAATACATTGGCACCCTGAAGATAATAAAATAAGTCATCAATCCTCGGCAACGGATACTTGTTCTTGATAGTGACCTTGTTCAACTGCCGATAATCTATACACATCTTCATCATTCCATCTTTCTTCTTCACGAAC
The DNA here is from genome assembly GCA_002018475.1 of Nicotiana obtusifolia. Taxonomy (NCBI): domain Eukaryota; kingdom Viridiplantae; phylum Streptophyta; class Magnoliopsida; order Solanales; family Solanaceae; genus Nicotiana; species Nicotiana obtusifolia. The sequence continues at coordinate 19,057 of MCJB01051030.1, forward strand.
AACACGGGCGCACCACAGGCGAGACACTAGGTATATTGAAGCCCTTATCAAGCAAATCTTGCAACTGCTCCTTCAATTCCTTCAACTCCGGCGGGGCCATATGGTATGGTGGAATAGAAATGGGCTGAGTGCCCGGAGCCAAATCAATACAGAAGTCAATATCTTTGTCGGGTGGCATCCCCAGCAAATCTGCAGGAAATACCTCTGGAAACTCACGCACAACAGGTACTGAATCCATGGAAGGAAACTCTGCAATCGAAATCACAAACATAGGCCAAATATTCTAGACACCCCTTCTCGACCATACGTCGAGCCTTCACATAAGAGACAACCCTGCTGGTAGAATGGCCAGGAGTCCCTCTCCACTCTAATTAAGGCAACCCTGGAATGGCTAAGGTCATCATCTTGGCGTGACAATCCAATATAGCATGATAAAGTGATAGCCAATCCATATCCAAGATAACACCAAAATCTACCATATCAAGAAGTAGAAGATCTACGCTAGTCTCCGGACTCCTAATAGTAATCACACACAAGTGATAAACGTGATCTACAACAATAGGATCTCCCACAAGCGTGGACACATATACAAGAGCAGTCAAAGAATCATGAGGCACAACCAGATATGAAGCAAAATAGGATGACACGTAGGAATAAGTATAGCCCGAATCAAATAGAATTGAAGCATCTCTATGGCACACTAGAACAATACCTGTGATAACGGTGTTAGATGACTCGGCCTCAGGCCTAGCTAGAAAAGCATAACATCGGGGATGGGCCCCACCACTCTGAATTACGTCTCTAGGACGGCCCCTTGCTGGCTTGCCTCTACCTCTAACGGCCTGACTCCACCTCTAGCTACCTAGCCCCTGCCTCTAGCTAGTTGAGCGGGTGGTGGAGCAACCGGTGTCGCAATCATGGCATGAGAACCCTGCTGCTGCACACTACCTTGTGACTTGGGGAAAAATCTAGCAATGTGCCTCAGATCCCCGCAAGAATAACAAGCCCTCGGCTATTGTGACTACTGACCCTGGAACTAGCCTTGTCGACTTGGATAACCACTCTGATAACTCTGGATCGGAGGTGCACTAATAAGAGCTGGTGGTGCACTATAGGCTAACTGCTCAGGATGAGACACATAAGGACCCCGACTGCCAGAAGCACTGTAGGATGCCTGAAGCACTGATTGAAATGGCCTGGGAGGGTGGCCTCTACCAAGAGTACCCTTGCCTCTAGATGAGGCACCACTAAAACTACCGGAATGACGAGGCCTCTTATCAGACATCAGCCCCTCTCCTGAGCACGAACCGGCTCGATCCGTCTAGCAATATCTACGGCCGTCTGGAAAGAAATATCACTTCCGATCTCCTTGGCCATCTGTATCCTGATAGTGTAAGTGAGCCCATCAATGAATCTCCTCACTCTCCCTCTCTTTAGGAAGCAAGATAATGGCATGTCGAGCTAGGTCCACAAATCGAGTCTCGTACTGGGAAACAGTCATACTACCCAGCTGAAGACGCTCAAACTGTCTGCGGTACTCCTCTCTCAGAGTGACAGGAATGAACTTCTCTAGAAATAGCTATGAGAATAGATCCTAAGTAAGTGCACGCGACCCAAATAGTCTAGTCAACATATAATCTCTACACCACCTCTTAGCGGAACCAGTCATCTGAAACACAACGAAATCGACCTCATTGGTCTCAACTATACCCATGTTCCGCAGCACCTCATGGCAGCAGTCTAGATAATCTTGTGGGTCCTCAAAAGTTGCACCACCACAATGAACGGGAAAGAGTTTGGTAAACTTATCCAACCTCAACAGGGCCTCAGAAGACATGGCAGCCCTATCACCGGCATGTGCCGTAACAACCGGCTGAACCACCCCAACTAGGGGGCTACTAGAGTTTGATACTGGGGAGCCACCTGCTCCGGGGTGTGAGTAGTAGGAGTCTGTGCCCCTCCACCAGCCCGAGAGACGGCTGGTGCCACCGCAAATATACCAGTCTGGGCAACACTCTTCATAAGGCCCACCCAATGGACTAGAGCGTTCTGAAGCACTGGAGTGGTATGAAACCCTCGGGAACCTGAGCTAGTCCGACGAGTACAGTCTAAGCTGGAACATCCTCCTCAAAATCTACCTGAGGCTCCATTGCGGGTGTTGCTGCTCGAGCTCTAGGCTGAGCTCTGCCTCTGCCTCGGACTCTTGCGCAACCTCAGCCTCGACCTCTGCCCCTGGTCGTAACTGCCACTAGGGGCTCCGGCTCCTGTCCGGCTGTAGATGCAATGCGTGTTCTTTCCATCTACGAGAGAACAAGAATAGAATGGTTCAATCATCAATGATAGAATAAAATCGCACGATAGAGAAAGCATGAAGTGAAATTTTTCCTAAACTCCATAGCCTCAAAAAGATAAGTAAAGAAGTCTCTGTGCCGATAATACTCAACTAAGCTTGCTCGTAACTCGTGAGACCTAGACAACCTAGTGCTCTTATACCAACTTGTCATGACCCGGAATCCCAACCTCGGGGTCGTGATAGCGCCTAACATCCACTTGCTAGGCAAGCTGAAATAGTTAAATAGCCAACTTTTAACAGTTTAAACGAAATGATGATAAATAACGAAAGAAAGGCATTCAATCTAATACAACACCAACATAAGTCATGTACTAATATCTACTCCCAAAGATCCGGAGTCATGAATACACGAGCAACTAGAAGTGCTACAAACAGAGTCTGAAATAAATATAATTGTTTCGAAAGAAATGAACAGTAAAAGAGGGAAGAGGAAAGGGGACGCCAGCAGATCTACCTCAAATCTCCGTATGCAATGATCCGAGCTGACGCACCTCATGCACCATTGGGACCAATACCAAAATCTGCACAAGAAGTGCAGAAGGTGTAGTATGAGTACAACCGACCCAATGAACTCCGTAAGTGTCGAGCCTAACCTCGACGAGGTAGTGACGAGGCTATGATAGGACACCACATAATTAAACATGTACATATATATATATATATATATATATATATATATATATATATATATATGATTTCTGGTATCAGAGCCAATGGGGAAGTAAGGATGTGATTCTTGTTTTTAACATACTGTTATGCGGTACTGCCAGATCTAGTTTCAAACTCACGTATCTCTTTATTTATGATTAAGTTTGAGAGTTGTTATTTCTTTATCTTGTTATAGTGCAAATATGTTAGATCTGATGATAGATCTGCAGATCTACTGATTCTTTCCATAAAATGATTAAATATATGCTTGTATTACGAAGGATCTTTGAAATGGCACTGGAATCCTTTCGGATTTGCACTGTAAGCGTGATTCTCAGGGATTATGGCGAGGTGATGCCTGTAAATGTACCTGGTAGGCTTGCAGATGGTTTAAAAATTCTTTGGGTCATTTTGAAGTAATTCTTTGTAGAATAATCATAAACAATAGCCCTTTTGAGTAAAAGAATTAGTATACTTACAGATCTACCCTCCATATCTAGCGCTAAGCACTATAGTAAGATAAAATTAGAATAGACCTCTTACAAGGCCTTAAAAGCTATAGATCTATGAAGTTTAAAACGAGACCTGACTCTTACACATACAGTAGCGTTAAGAACATGAATAACTTCTTTATGAAACCACTTGGTCTCTCGAGCCAAGGATAGGAAGCTTTTTAATCATTCAAATGTCTTACTTTCACACACTCTCATCTAGATCTACGAGTTCTTCTTCTTCCTCCTCTTCTTCCAATTTTAAGCTCAAAGAAGAGATTAGTTTCTCTGATTTGCAGCAATCAATTGACGACTGGAAAATCCCCAAACATCCTCAGTCAATAATTTACAAGTCTCAAAAATGGAGCTTGACAAGTGATTATCACATGTCTACCATTGAGCAAACTATTCCTCTGGAATCAGACCATGAGGAAATCAAACTTCTCAATATCAAATCTATTGAAAAATATAGAAAGAAATATAATTACATCCATTTTGGTTTAGTACAAATAGCCGCTAAGCCTTTATCTAGAGAAGACTGGACACATCACTCCTTCTATGTCTTAGAGATTCTAGATTCCTAGAATCCAATGATTCGTTGCTAGGAATGGTGGAAACCAGTCTTTGCAATGGACCAATTTATTTTGACTGTTTCCCTAACTTTACAGTCTCCCTTAAGGATAGAAATATTTTAGATGCCTTGACCCTAAATGTTAAGACTTCTAATTATAAGACTAAGGCTGGCTCTCTTCCAGTAGCAATTATTTACAGAATCCAATATAAGGCAATGAGTTGTGCCTTTAACACTGGAGCTATGAGAACTACTCACAAAGGCGAAACAGTTCTCTTCCAGACAGACCTGCAAAGGTCTCATCTGTCTATCCCAAGACCAATCTCTTGGAATTAGGTTTCCCTCCTGAAAAACTGGCTTCTGCAAGATGCCACTCCTGCTCAAAAGCCACAAAACACGACGATTTCCCAGATCCAACAACTCCCATCCAGATCTGTGCTAGTTTCCTTCCAGAGGTCCCTTATCCAAAGAGTAAGTTCCTCTGCCTCTTCGCATTCTGAAATTCCACCGATTCATTCTGCTAGACATTCAGTGTCTTCATATCCTACCAGAATCGAGACAGTAGACTTCGAATCTAGAGTTCCACAAGCTAGGTATAAGGTAGAAAAAACAGAAACAGTTCCCTCTGCCGACACTACCTCTAACCGACCATATTCTCCTACCTATACGTCACTAAGTGCCGAATTAGGAGATGACAACATCGTTGGTGCTTTGGAGATAGAATTTGAAATTGATAAAAAAAGGTCTCCAAAAGGAATTTTACTCTCCTGAAAATCTTTTCAAAAGAACTTGATTTTTATAAAAATATAAAGGAGAAGAAAGAAAGAAATTCAAATAATTTTCTATGATAATCTAAATGTCAGTAGACAACAAATTAATTTCTTTGAATGGTTTGAAATTTATGCTGATTATAACCAGATCGATTTCCCTTTTTCAAACTCAATTAATGTTTCAAAAATATGAAAAACCAATACTGGCGAAGAAGTTATTTCCGAACTTCCTCCGTCACAAGGATTTTTGACAAGCTTTGCTAGCAGCTCTGTTACAGCCTCACCTTTCAAAAAGAGAGCTGACACTGAGTCGATCACTGGCAAAGATATTAAAAATATTGTTGAACAAAATAATTACACTAACAAGTATTTACAAACTCTTGGAGAATACTTGGTTTCAAATTCATCTTCAGCTTCTCTGAAAAAACCAACAGTAGGAACCTCTACTCCTACAACTCCTTTATTTAAACCGTACGAGATCCCTAGAACCCATACTAGAGAACTTGTTATGCACCACTTTACAGATTCTCCCAAATTCTCTGAACTACAACTGAGAATAGCGGAAATAGAAAAATCTCTAACAATCCAGGACACTCCAGTCCAACAGAAGGAAGAATCTTCTTCTAAGTTCGTAGAAGCTCTAGGAGATACCAATTCAGATAAAGAATCTGAACAATTTTCACAAATTTCTCTAGAAGACAAGCCTCCTCTAGAAATGGCACCTATTAATTCTAAATTTTCCAACTGGCAAAAGCCTCAAAAACTCTATTACCCTAGGGCTACACATCCAGATGTAGTCTTAGAAGAAAGACCCAACACCATGCAGAATAATTATAATGCTCATAATATCTATGAGTGGAATATCGATGGATGTTCTGAATATAATATTCTCGCCATTTACAGCAGATGACCATGGTAGCAACTGCTTACAAAACATCCCACAACTGTTCCGACCAGAGTACTACTCATGTCTTAGTCGCTGGTTTTACACTCCAACTTCAGGGATGGTGGGATACCCACTTGAGAGACGACGAAAAACAACAAATTTTCCAAGCCGTGAAATTAGATGAATTAGGACAACTAATCCTAAAAGATGGTGAAACAATTCCTGATTCTATCAACACGCTGATTTACACAATCATCAAAACATTCGTAGGTTGCCCAGGTATCTTTAGAGAAAATCCTCTGAAATACTTAACAACCTCAAGTGCAAAACTCTTTCAGATTTTAGGTGGTATAAGGATTCCTTCTCGACCAGGATCTACGAAAGACCAGATGAGAATCTCCCTTATTGGAAAGAGAAATTCCTAGATGCCTTGCCTAATTCCCTTAGAGATTTAGTCAAAGAAGAATTTCGGAATCAATATTCCGGTGATATTGTTCCTTACGATCAAATCACCTATGGCCAGATAGTTAGCCAAATTCAACAAGTTGCTCTTAAAATCTGTAGGCAAGACAAAATGCTTAGGCAACTTGCCAAAGATAGGGCACAAAGACGTAGAGACTTAGGAAGTTTCTGCGAACAATTTGGTCTTCCTTCGTGCGGAAGTAAATCTCATAGGAAGAAAAGTTCAAAACCTGATTCTTCCAATATTAGAAAATACAATTCCAATAGGAAAAGGAAACTTTCCTACACAAAAAACAAGTCTCCCAAATCCTTTACTAAAGATGGCAAGACTTCTACTTCCACTGGCAAATGTTTCAAGTGTGGGAAGCCAGGTCACATCGCCAAATTTTGCAAAGTCTCTCAGACGATCAAGAGCCTACAACTTGACGAACCTACTCTAAATAAAATAGAGAAATTGCTTGTTGAATTAAGTGAATCTTCGGATATTACAGATAATGAAATGTCCGACGACGAACAATTTAACAACATCCTAGAAGATGACTTAAATTCATCTACTACATCTTCAGGGGAGTCTGACCAAGATGACCTCCCTCAGATCAATGTTCTCACGAAAGAACAAGATCTTCTCCTTGAAGTAATTGGTGATCTTCAAGATCCTGAACTTAAAAAGGATTATTTAGGAAAATTTAAGACGGTCCTTAATAAGCCTTCAACACCCTCATCTTCAACTCTTCAAAATTATCCCCAAGTACCTAATACCTATAACATTACTGATATTTTGAAGAGGTTTCCCTCTAATAATCCTAAGGTCTCAAAGGTGACCATCTCAGACCTTCAATCTGAGATAGCACACCTGAAAAGAAGAAATTAGGGAAATAAAAGCAAGATAAGAGCTTGATAGACTTGTCCTCCAATAATTGTCTAATGAGCCACAAAAGCTCAAAGAGGTAGTACAAGCAGTTGTAACCTCTGACCAAGATGATGATGAAACAGAATCCTTCTTAGGACATCTTTCTTCTATAGGGATTCAGAAATACCATATTAAGATAACTCTCATTGTCAGTAAATCTTTTGTTTGGACAGGCGTAGCTTTATTTGACACTGGAGCAGACAGAAGCTGCATCTAAGAAGGTGTCATTCCAACCAAGTTTTTTGTAAAAACCAAGGAACTTCTACGGGCCGCCAATGGTGAAAAACTTAAGATCACTTACAAACTTCCTTCTGTAAAGGTCATGACCTCCCCAGAGGAACCAAACTGGTTCATCCAGACTCCATTTCTCTTAGCAAAAGACCTTTGCAATGCAGTAATCCTAGGTACTCCTTTCATTCAACTTTGCAAACCTTACCTGGTTACAAATAAAGGCGTTTATGTGGATTATCCTACAAGCAATGTCCTTTTTCCTTCCCATAAGCCTCCAACTTATGCAGTCATACATTCTTTGAAAAATAAAGAAAAACAAATTATGTTTTTAAAAGAAGACGTAGCTTTCCAAAGAATACAGAAGCAGTTAACTGATTCTGTAATTTCTTCTAAAATTAAAATTTTAGAAGCTAAGATTCAACAGGAGCTTTGTTCCGATTTGCCAATGGCATTTTGGAAACGTAAGAGGCACATTATTGGGCTTCCTTACGAACCTGACTTTGACCAAAAAAACACACCAACTAAAGCTCGACCCATTCAAATTAATCACGAGCTTACAATGCATTGTCAAAAAGAGATCAATGATCTCTTAGACAAGAAGATAATTTCCCCTTCAAAGTCTCCCTGGAGTTGTGCGGCATTCTATGTCAACAAAAACTTCGAAATTGAGCGCGGAGTCCCCCGCTTGGTTATCAACTACAAGCCTCTTAACACAACACTTAGATGGATTAGGTATCCTATTCCTAACAAGAAAGACTTATTACAAAGAATCTATGCTGCCACGATTTTTTCTAAATTTGATTTAAAATCTGGATTTTGACAAGTACAGATCGACCCAAAAGACAGGTACAAAACTGCTTTTACAGCCCCTTTTGGACAGTATGAATGGAACGTGATGCCATTCGGATTAAAGAATGCCCCTTCTAAATTTCAGAAGATAATGAATGATATCTTTAATCCATATTCTGGTTTTGTTATAACATATATAGACGATGTCTTAATTTTCTCAACAAACATCGACCAACATTTCAAACATCTAGGCATTTTCTTTAACATTATCAAAGAAAATGGATTAGCTCTGTCTAGAACTAAGTACAGCTTATTCCAGACAAACATCAGGTTCCTTAGTCATAACACCCAACAAGGGACCATTACTCTATTCAGCGATCTCTCCAGTTTGCTGACAAGTTCCCAAATCAAATCCTGGACAAGACACAACTTCAAAGGTTTCTTGGTTGTGTCAACTATGTTTGCGATTTCATTCCGGGATTAAGCATTCTGCTAAAGCCCCTTCACGACAGATTGAAAAAGCCTCCAGTTCCTTGGACGGATGCCTAAAGCAATGCCGTCAAACAACTTAAGTTGAAAGTCAAGAATCTCCCTCTCCTTAGTCTCCCCGATCCATCTGCTTTCAAAATAGTAGAAATAGATGCGTCAGACATAGGATATGGTGGTATCTTAAAACAACTTAAAAATGATAAAGAGAGTATCATTGCTTTTACATCAAAGCACTGGAATAGCTCACAACAGAACTATCCAACTATTAAAAAAGAAATTTTGGCAATTGTTTTATGCATATCGAAATTTCAATCAGATTTATTAAACCAAAAGTTTTTGCTTCGCATTGATTGCAAAGTAGCTAAGTCTGTTTTGCAAAAAGATGTGCAAAATATTGCTTCAAAATATATTTTTGCCAGATGGCAAGCTATTTTATCAGTTTTTGATTTTGATATTGAATATATAAAGAGAATCTCAAATTCCATACCTGATTTCCTAACCTGTGAATTCCTTCAAGGCAGATAAAATGCCCAAAAAACCAAAGCCCCCGCGGTTAGCCTTACCAGCCCTGGAGGAAAAGCAACAACAGCAGGCTGCCACACAACAGCATAAAGATGTTTCAATTTCTGCAGTTGTTCAACAACAACAGATAACAACAGCAGCTGCAGAAAAGCAGCACACAATAGAAGCTGGACCAAGCCAGCCAAAATGTAGATCGCCTGCAGACTATACCATGAGAGGCATCCCAATGGTGGTCTCATCACAGCCAATTCCGGCCAAACAAATTTCAATTGTCCAACCTCGAAGATGGGCAGATATCGCCGAAGAAGAACCCTCTTCTGATGATGATATTCAATATGCACAGCCGCATGCTTCACAATGGACAGCAAAAGATTTTGAAAAATGGATACAACTCATGGGCCTTACTTCAAAAACACCCATGACTCCTCTCGACCAAGAGGAAGTGACGAAGTCAATGGCGCAACTCCTTGAAGCAGCCGCCATATCTCCTCCTGCCAGAACTATTTCACCTCCAATTTCACCTGTAGTTGCAAAAAGCACTACGCCTTCATCTTCAACCGCGGCTGCTACAAGCACCACAAAGAAAGAAGTGGTGGTAAAAAATCCCATTAAAGGACAAGTGGTGGCCAAAAGCCCCACTACACAGAGCACGGCGCATTATGCGCCCAAGCAAGCGCTTTCTTCACCCATGCCTCAACCAATTTCTTCAGTAGGTCTTTATTCGGGGGAACCTCAATATATTAAGAACAAGATGACTTACTCACTCGTCGAAACCGAGCCGCATCTTTGGGATTCTAACACTCTAGTAGTAGCCAAAAGATGCTCGATCCAACATCCAACTTTCTCCAAAAAACTCCCGTTCATAACCAGAAGTTTTATGAATTTATCCTTACAGACACTCACTCTTGTCTTTTTAAACATTTTTGGATAAAACCCAAACCTATATCACCCATACCACAGTGCGGATAAACAAAATCATCTCACCAAAGGAATGAGGTGATCACCCAATGAAAGTCAGAAAAATTTCCCAGCTATTTTCTTCCCAATTTTTCAGTTACTATGATTATAGGAATGTGTGATTTAATGCGCTGACCTTCCAAAACCATACCAACAAACACTCATATTTTCTCCTTTGGGGCAAAAACTTGCCGGTAGATTTTCCCCAATGGTTTCTGCATCAATGGTAGCCTATTTACGGCCATTTGGTAGATATATTTCCTCCACCAGTGAAAGAAGGATTTGAGTATTTCTGTTCCAGATTTCACGGAGACCAGCACATTCCCCAGTTGCTCCAATTTTTCCTCAGATTCCACATCCCATGGATATATACCCAGAAGTTTATTTTCCACAAACGGGAAAGATTCAGAGGTATGCCCTGGTTAGCCCTTCAAGGCTACTATAAGTGGTACAAGGCATGGAGAGATGCCATGGAAACTTACTTACCAGTAGTTGAAAAATGGTTTTCCAGCAACCCTAAATTTCTGTCACCTACAGATGTAGCAAATACTTTATTTTTGCAGCAGAGAAGGCTAGTTCAAGCAAAGTTAGCAGGCTCTACCAGCAAAGAAGACTACATCCAGGAGATGGAAAACCTCCTGCAACAGCTCAAGGGAAAGGTTCCCAATCAGCATTCATCTAGTTCGTCTGAAGAACAATCAGAATAAGAGGATGACCCAGACTATGACCCAGAATAAGTCAAAATCAGGACCAATTTATTGCTGACATCAGACATGACGCCAGCAAAGAAATTTTCAGAAAGTTACTGTAGCAATGTTACTGTAGATTACTGTGCACTTTTCACTGGAGCAATGTTACTGTAGATTACTGTGCACTTTTCACTGTAGTAAAATACTGTACACTTTCACTGTAGCACAGTCTATAATTCTATAAATAGACCCCCTCACTCACAGAAGAAGGCATTCATTTCTTCTCCCAAATTTCAGAATTCTCTCTACACATTCCCTCTCTCTAAACCCTCTCAACACTTAAGAGCTCTATACCTGTAAGCTTTTAAGATTCAATTTTTTAATATTTGTATTTTAATTTCTTGTTATCAATAATACTTCTGGTCAGCTCTGCCAGCAAATTTTATGTTTTAATCTTGCAAAGGTCTCAAATTTGAAGTATACTAGTTTGTAATAGACTAAGAAATCTTGTTGGAAGTAGGCACCATCTCAGTCTATGCTGCCACGATTTTCGCTAAGCATTATATATATATACATATATATATATACACACACACACACACCACACACATATATATATACATACATACATACATACATACATACATACATACATACTTTCTTCATATATATATAAAAATCTTCCTTTCTTTCCATTCCTTGCTGACTTATTTTGATTCTCCGTACTTAGAACCGATGGTTCAACTTGTTGAATTTTCTGCTCTTCAGGCTTAGTTTAGACTTAGCTAATTTAAAGATATGCCTCAGCAGATTTTCCCTTTCTTCGATCGATTTGGTAAGGCCTTAGCCTCGAAAAGGTATGGGGTTTGACTCAATAGGTCTTACTTCCCTACAAGTTTCATTAGCTCGATATGGCCATAGACTTTTAAGAAATCGGGGTTCGCCTTAACTCCCTTTCGAGTTTCATTAACTCGATTCGGCTTTAACCTTTTAAGAAATCGGGTTCGCCTTAACAGGTCTTACTCCTCTTCGAGTTTCATTGACTCGATTCGGCCTTAGCCTTTTAAGAAATCGGGGTTCGCCTTAACAGGTCTTATTCCCCTTCGCCTGATTTTCGTATGAGACATTCGAGCAATGCTATTTTTTTGATTGAATAACGAAAATCGAAATGGCCCTTGGGCTCGGAGACAAGATATCGGTGCCAAAGAACTTTTATTAGCATTCAAGTGCTTGTATAATTTGCTTAGGGGATAGATCAATCTATTTGGGCACGGTTCTTTTGACCGTTTGACCCTTACATCGATTCTTAATGATCTATGAGAAGTTCCCCCGAATTGAAGTGGCTAAGCAGTGAAAAACTGAAGTAGCTAAGCGGCCTTCTGATATTTGAGGTTGATCGAAGTTTAGCACCGAAATTGTTTCCTTCGATATGCGACCGATCTAAGTTAGCACGTTTCATGGTTGCCTCATTAAAAACCTTGCCGTAAAACCCAATTTGGGACAAAACCGGTTGACGGAAGAAACAGTGTAACGCGTGCTTTGAGTCCTAACTTCCTGTGCTTTCTGGCTCGAAGTTACTTTACTTGATACCTGTAGGTGTTAGTAACATAAAACAAACAAACGAAGAATAAAAGATCATACCTCAACAATAGTATCGCTTCAAGTGGTTTATGTTCCAATTATTCGGCAGCTGTTTGCCGTCCATTGTTCCAGTCTTGTATGATCCCTTTCCGTTGATCTTTAAGATGGTGTAAGGCCCTTCCCAGTTTGCCCCTAACTTCCCTTCATTTGGGTCTCGAGTATTGGGCGTGATTTTTCTGAACACTAGGTTTCCGATGTTGGAGTGACGAAGATGGGCTCTCCGGTTGTAGTACCTTTCAATCTTTTGCTTTTGGGCGGCCATTCGAACAAGGGTTGCTTCCCTTCTTTCATCCAATAATTCCAAATTGGTATTCATAGCTTCGCGATTCGATTCTTTGATTGCGTAACGGAACCTGATACTCGGTTCGCCTACTTCGACTGGTATCAATGCTCAGCACTGTACACTAGAGAGAAAGGAGTGGCCCCGGTGCTAGTTTTCTCGGTTGTGCGATATGCCCATAAAACTTCTGGCAATATTTCTTTCCATTTCCCCTTCACGTCGGTTAATCTATTCTTGAGGTTTCGAATTATGGTTTTGTTGGTAGATTCAGCTTGTCCGTTGCCACTGGGGTGATAGGGCGTCGATAGGATCCTTTTGATCTTGTTATCTTCGAAAAAATTCGTAACTTTGCTGCCGATGAATTGCTTGCCATTATCGCACACGATCTCTGATGGCATCCCAAATCAACATACAATGTGATCCTAGATGAAGTCGATCACTTCCTTTTCCCTAACCTTCTCGTATGCCTGCGCTTCAACCCATTTGGAGAAGTAGTTAGTCATAAAAAGAATGAATTGAGCCTTACCTGGCGTGTAGGGGAGAGGGCCGACGATGTCCATTCCCTATTTCATGAATGGCCACGGCGACAAAACCGAATGCAGAGTCTCCCCGGGCTGGTGGATCATCGTTAAGTGCCTTTGGCACTCGTTACACTTGCGAACGAATTCCTTTGCATCTTTTTCCATATCGATCCAGTAATAGCCATTTTGGATTATTTTACGAACCAAGGATTCGACGCCAGAATGATTCCCGCATGTGCCTTCGTGTATTTCCCTTAAAATATATTCGGTGTCACCCGGTCCCATACATATCGCGAGAGGGCCACCGAATGTCCTTCTAAATAGGGTTCCGTCATCGAATAAACAGAACCGGGCTGCCTTTGTTTGCAACGTTCTCGATTCTTTTGGGTCCGAGGGGAGCTTATCGGAGCTGAGATACTCTATGTACTTATTCCTCCAATCCCAGGTCAAACTTGTTGAATTGATTTCGGCATGGCCTTCCTCCACCACCGACCTCAAAAGTTGTACGACCTTCTCGGACTCGATCTCATCATCTTCGACCTATGATCCCAAGTTGGCGAGGGCGTCGGCCTCACTGTTTTGCTCTCGAGGTATGTGTTGCAAGGTCCATTCTTTAAACCTATGCAGCGTGACTTGAAGCTTGTCCAAATACCTCTGCAGTCGCCCTTCTCTAACTTCGAAAGTCCTGTTAGCTTGATTGAGTACAAGGAGAGAATCGCACTTGGCTTCGATTATCTCCGCTCCTAGGCTTTTGGCCAGTTCTAAACCTGCAATCATAGCTTCATACTCCGCTTCATTGTTAGTTAATTTTACAATCTTGATAGACTGTCGAATTGTATTCCCAGTCGGGGGCTTTAGTATGATACCAAGCCCCGATCCCTTTGCGTTCGAGGCGCCATCTGTGAACAAGGTCCACACTCCCGGGGGAGTCCCCGGTTCGGTCATTAATTCTCTTTCGACCTCGGGTATTAGCGACGGCACAAAATCGGCGATGAAATCCGCCAACACTTGAGACTTAATCGCAGTTCGGGGCCGGTACTCGATATCGTACCCGCTCACTTCGATAGCCCACATGGCCAATCGGCCAGATAACTCAGACTTGTGCATTATGTTTCTCAATGGATAGGTCGTTACGACACATATGGGATGATATTGGAAGTAGGGTTTTAGTTTCCTCGAGGCACTCAATAAAGCGAGTGCTAATTTTTCTAGATGAGGGTATCTAGTTTCGGCCTCGCCTAATGTTCTACTAAAGTAATAAATAGGAAACTGCGTACCTTGTTCTTCTCGAACCAGGACCCCACTTACCGCTACCTCCGAGACGGCAAGGTATAGGTACAGTTGCTCTCCTGTTTTTGGCGTATGCAGCAAATGTGGACTAGACAGGTACATCTTAAGTTCTTCTAACGCGCCCTGACACTCCGAAGTCCACGAGAAATTGTTGTTCTTCTTTAACAGGTGAAAAATCGGTGACTCCTATCAGATGATCTCGAGATAAATCGGCCCAGAGCGGCTATCCGGCCTGTCAGCTTCTGTACGGCCTTTACATTGTCTATGATTGTAATGTCTTCGATGGCCTTGATTTTCTCGGGGTTGATTTCTATTCCTTGATTCAGGACCATGAAACCGAGGAATTTTCCTGAGCCCACACCAAATGCGTATTTCTCCGGGTTCAACTTCATGTTGTACCGTCTCAGCACATCGAACGTCTCCTGCAAATGGCTCAAATGGTCCTCTGCTCGCAGGGACTTAACTAACATATCATCAATATAAACCTCCATTATTTTTCCTAGTTTTTAATCGAATATTTGGTTTACTAGGCGTTGGTAAGTGGCCCCCGTATTTTTTAATCCGAATGGCATCACGTTATAACAGTATGTACCATACTTAGTGATGAAGGATGTCTTTTCCTGATCATCCTGGTCCATTCGTATTTGGTTATAGCCAGAGTAGGCATCGAGAAAGCTAAGGGTCTCATGACCAGCAGTAGCATCGATCATGCGATCGATATTGGGTAACGGAAAAGAATCTTTAGGGCATGCCTTGTTTAAATCCTTATAATCTATGCACATTCTCAATTTATTTCCCTTTTTAGGAACTACAACTACGTTTGCTAACCATTCTGAATATTTAACTTCCCAAATAGACCCTATTTTTAAAAGCTTAGTTACCTCATCCTTGATGAACGCTTGTTTGACTTCGGATTGAGGCCTCCTTTTTTGCTTCAAAGGCCGGAATTTCAGATCGATGCTTAGTTTGTAGGTCGTTATCTCCGGTGGTATACCTGTTATGTCGAGATGGGACCAAGCGAAAGAATCTTCGTTAGCTATAAGAAATTGTATAAGCTTTGTCCTGAGCTCGAAACTTAGGCCCGAGCCCAGGTATACCTTTCGATCCAGCGAATCTTTTCGGAGTAAAACTTGCTCGAGCTCCTTGATTGTTGATTTGGTTGCATCGGACTCATCGGGACCGACGAACGATCTGGGTACTCCATAGTTGTCATCTTCGAGATGCTTCTGTTCACCTTCGTTTGTCAAAGGTGCTGCCTGTGATTGCTATTTGATCCTTTGCTAAGGAGCTGCTAGTACCGGTATTGCTTCCTCTACTGCGAATATCTCTTTCGCAGCTGGTTGTTCCCCGTAAACTGTTACAATCCCATCAGTCGATGGGAACTTCAACACTTGGTGTAGTGTTGAGGGTACTGCTCTCATATTGTGAATCCATGGTCTCCAAAGTAGGGCGGTGTACCTCATGTCTCCGTCAATCACGTAGAATTTTGTTTCTCGAATGGCACCGGCTGTGTTTACCGGTACTGTTATTTCGCCTTTGGTCGTTTCGCATGCCATGTTGAATCCATTGAGAACCCGAACTACAGGGACAATTCGGTCTATCAGCCCGAGTTGTTCGATAACCCATGATCGGATTATGTTGGCCGAACTACCGGGATCGACCAGTACGCTCTTTACCTTCGTCTTGTGTACAAGCACCGATATTACTAACGCGTCGTTGTGAGGTTGCATGATTCCTTCTGCATCTTCTTTGCTGAAATGCAAGATTCCCTCCATCGCATAATCCCGAGTGCGCTTTTTCCGGGTGATGGATATCTTAGTGCGCTTTAATATCGGACCTTGAGGAGCATCTACTCCGCCGATGATCATACTAATTGTGTGTTCTGGCTCCTCTTAGTTTACTTGCTTATTCCTATTCCCATAATGGTTTTTGGCTCGGTCGCTCAAAAACTCTCCAAGATGCCCATTTTCGAGCAACTGTGCCACCTCCTCTCTCAACTGTCGACACTCTTCTGTCTTGTGCCCATGTGTACCATGATATTTGCATATCAAATTGGGGTCTCTTTTGGCAGGGTCCGATTGCAACGGTCGAGGCCACTTAGTGTCCTTAATACGACCGATGGCCGACATGAGAGTAGCCGAATCAATGTTGAAGTTGTATTCCGATAGTCGCGGTGCTTCTCGATGACCAGTGGTTCTCTCGAAGTTGGTTTTCATCATAGGTCCTTGGTTGTTTCGATTATGATCGTTCCTCCTTTCTCATCTTGGGGAGCCCTGCATTGCTAGAATGACTTTCCTGTCCCCAGGATATGGATGATGCCTGTCTCTGCTCGATCTCGATTCTCGATAAATATCCCTTTGATGGGGTAAGTAGATCCCGAAGGGGCTCCAAGTTGGTCGTCCTCGACTCTGATCTTTGACTGGTATCAGTTGTGTATATCCACCCATGTGGCGGCTGAATATTCAATCAAGCTCTGTTTAAGCTGCTGCGAAGCCGTTGAATTTGGAGCGTTGAGGCCTTGGGTGAAGGCTTGTATGGCCCAGTCGTTAGTGACCGGTGGCGGGTCCATCCATTCTATCTGAAAACGAGATACAAATTCCCTGAGCATCTCGTTGTCTTTTTGTCTAACTTTGAACAGATCCGATTTCCGCGTCTCCACTTTGATGGCTCCTGCATGTGCTTTTACGAAGGTATCCGCAAGCATGGAAAAAGAATCGATGGAATTCGGGGGCAAATTGTGATACCAAGTCATTGCCCCCTTTGACAAGGTTTCTCCGAATTTCTTCAAGAGAACTGATTCGATCTCATCGTCTTCTAAGTCGTTACCCTTTATGGCGCACGTGTACGCTGTCACATGTTCGTTTGGATCAGATGTCCCATTGTATTTGGGAATTTCCGGCATGCGAAATTTCTTCGGTATGGGTTTTGGAGCGGCGCTTGACGGGAAAGGTTTCTGCACAAATTTCTTGGAATCTAAGCCTTTCAATATCGGGGGTGCCCCCAGGATTTGATCTACCCTCGAATTATATGTCTCCACCTTTTTGTCGTTGGCCTCTTTGCCAGACTCGGCTCGCCTGGTTAGTTCCTCGAGCATCTTCATGATCCAGGAATTTGCCCCTAATCCACCTTCGCTTGGTTCTTCTGTGATCGAATCGGAGCTACAAATTCGAAACTGATAGTCCAATGAAAGCGATCGAATTTGACCCCGTACATATCTCCTAAAAGCTAGTTCATTTTACCAGAAGGCAAGACGCAGTCTGCAATAGAGATTAAAAATAAGCAAATCAGAATTAATCTTTCTTATCCATGGATGGAATCAATGAAGTCATTGCAACCATAGCTTATCGCAAGTAACAATTGTAAAAAAGTAATTTCTTACAAGTTATATGTCGTTGACCGTTGTGGTAGGTTCAACAAAATCCTCCACCAGTCCAACAACGTTTCCATTCAACTGGTAGGGGAAAGTGTTTACCCTAAAATACGAGTAACAATTGAATTTGTACGTGGTATTAAGGATACGTGAAATGATTTGACACAATGAAAAATATAACAGTGAATAGGAATTGACTTGAGTAAATAAAGGAATAACCAAACCGTTGAGGTTGAACGGAACTTCTGTGATGGAGCAATATGCAATGAAAAGTAGATAACTTTTATAAGAGATAGACAGAAATTGATAGTTAGTATTTCAAGCAATATGTGTGTGTTCTCGCATACAATGAAATTAAATGCCCCTTTATAGGAAGGAAGAGAGTTCTACATATGGTAAACGACTTAATTACATGATGGTTTATCCCGAAAAATATTGGCCTAACGTCTCTGAGGATTGGGGCCGTGATTCCCGCCGAGATATTTATATGTCACGAGATTTCCGGCCTTTCCGTTACACGAAACTGATACTTTACCACAAAATGCATTTACCCAGACCGGTCTCAACCGCCTTATTCCGACTGCTCTGACTCCAAACCCAATGATGCCCGACCTCGAGCTTTCCTTCCCGAAATGCTGGTTCCGGTTTGAAGCAATCCGACCCCGGACTACACTCGAGCCCGATCTTCCTGGTATGCTCGATTGCTTCCGACCCAGTACAGATAGTCCCCTCGTTTATTGGAGAGTAATGATAAAAAATGATATGAACCGCCGCCTCTCGAGATTAGATCAAACAACAGCATAATCATTGAGCATGACACGAAGTCCAAAGCGTCAAATCGCTCAACTTAGAACACATTCCGTTAGTGGTGACGGCAGCGCTATGACGCGCGTGACAGTTTCCAAAGAAAATCATTGCGTGTCCTAGCTGGCGACAAACCCTGCAACTCCTACAAATACCATTTAATGCTACCCTACCTCGTACTCTTAACCACCGCTTTTGGTAAAGTATAAATACTTCCTTCATTCATCAAATTCCAGACTTTTACGTTGCTCAACAATTTACCGCTTTTAGTTCTCTGCATTTTTGCACCACAAAACTTCTCTTGCGCATCATAACCCTTTGCTTTTCACTACTATTGCTTCAATTGCAATGGCAAAAACTTCTAAGTCTATTCCACAGAAGCAACGATCTTCTCCTTCTCAGCCCGCTGAAGAGGCTGAGCCCATTCACGTTGAGGAAACCTCTGCGGAACCTCCTTTGAAAGCCTTTGTACCTGTTGGGTGTTTTATTGGCTCCGACTTTAAAGTCGAGAATCCTTCTTCAGTACCCGATCGAAGCGAATCGGTCTCGATGTACATTAGCTCGATCACCCACAAAATCCTTGACAGGGTGAAAGCAGAGTGCAAATGGACCGACAAAGATGTGGTAGTCCCTTCTCCGAATGAGTCGATTACCACTTATGTGGAAGGTTACCTAAGCGTCTATACTTATCCTTTTACGTTGGGATCCTTGGACCCCATAATCGTCAAATTTTGTAGAAGATATAATGTTACTCTGGGCCAGGTTCATCCCTCCGTTTGGCGGATAGTTCATCTTTTCCGCTTCTTCGTGAGTAAGGTTGAAGGGGGCATCCCTTCACCGTTGACCATCTACTCCGATTATACAGTCCCCGGATGTTCCGAGCGGGACTAATGAAACTTGCTCGCCGGGCCAGCAAGGCTCCGTTCTCGAGCATCGATGAAGACAAGGACCGGGGTTGGATGAGCCGGTTTGTCCGAATAAGAACCTCCGACTTGATCCCCGCAGAAGACATGTCGTTCCTTGAAAAGTGGAATCTGAAACGTAAGCGTCATTTACTTGAAAACATTTGCTGCTTTCCTTCTAGTGCTTAACCGATATGTTTTGTAAGGTGCAGCTATTTCCCAAACGCCGGCCGCATATCAACATTTGGAGGAGTGGGTCTGGAGAGTAGTGGCTCAAAGGGCCTATTCGGAGCGAGCCTGGCGGGATCATGGTGACCCCAATAACACTCGTCTCTTCCGTTTCAAGCGATTGAAGTTGACACAATGTTTTCTTTTTCCCTTCCCATCTAGGTCTATCGAAGGATGCCGAGTTGAGGTCGGCACTCACCGGTGGGGAAGGTCCCTCCTCCATCTTGGAGAAAGGAGGAGGAAAAAAGAGAAAAGAAATCCCCGGTCCTTCAGAGCCCGAGAAAAGGAAAGGCAGGAAAAAGATGAGGGCTCGCAAACTCATAGTCACCGATCCGGCTATCCAACTAAGCGATGATTCCGAGGAGGAAATAGATCCCGACACTTCAAATAACGATCCTCCTCGGACAGTCCCCGAGCCAACGGTCGGTGAGGCTTGCATCCCTCAAGTGGAAGGCCTTGAGGTGAGGACGAGGACCCGGGTCCGGGCCGATGCAAGGGAAGCAGCACAAGGGGTCTCGGACCTCCCGGAGATGATGGACTCAACCTCTTTTTTGGAGGCAACTCTGATTGAGGCTCAGGCTGCAAGAACGCACACACCGAGTAAAGGGCCGGTTGCAGTTGGGACCTTTGAAGAGTTCTTCGATGGGGTGCCATCGGCTAATACCTTCGGGATCGAAGTGCCAAGAAGGAGTCCCCCCACCGAGACAAGTGGGGTATCTGTCGGTACCAAATTGATCGACAGATTTCTAGCTCCGAGCTCCAACCCTGATCGGAAGAGGGTGATAAAGTTCAGCGTTCCCGAGGATGCTCGAGTATTGGGTGCCGTGATAGGTGTGGCCAGTTATCTTCATTGCTTGGTAACTGACGAGGACCAAGCCGCAATGAACGTAGTAGACTGGGCATGCTTATTTAACGAAGCTCAGCAGGCATCGAACAAGTTATGTTTTCTCATAAGTTCTATTTGATACTCAAAATCTTATTTCTAGATTTGCACTGACTCTCTTAGTATTTATACTTTGGAGTCTTCGGTGCTTCACCATGAGGTGTTCCTTCGGATAAGGGAAGGAATGACATAAGAACGGGCACAATGTCAGTGGCTTGAGGGCGAGATGTCGAACCTTCGGGCCGATCTAGATTTCATGCGGAGGGAAGACAACAAAGTAGTGGACCAGCTGGGGAAGCAGACCGACCGGATAGACCGACTCCGGTTTGAGGCAAACGAGGCTAAGGCCGAAGCCAGTGGGTGGAAAACCATGGTTGAAACCCTGACTTCGGAAAAAGAAGCCCTCCAAACTCACTTAGACAAGCAAGTTTCGGAGGCTTAAGAGAAAATCAGAGCTTTGACCATTGGCACCGAGTCACTTTAACACCAAGTCGAGTCGCTCACCCAGGATCGGGGTGTTCTGGTCAACGAGCTGCAAGCAACAAGGTCTCAGATTGCTACCACTAAGGCCGATGCTGATGATTTAATAGCTCAATATAGAGCCGACGCCGAGGCCGCCCAGGAGCAATAGAAAATGCTAGTTGAATATACCAAGTGCCAGACCCGACTCTCCGTTCTCGAGGAGCTACAAGCTCAAGGTTTTGATCTATCCTCCGAAGTTGATGAAGCAGCGAAGATCGAAGCCGAGGCTAGGAAGCAAGCTTTCCCCGAGGAAGATGAAGACGGTTCTGACTGACGTTGTCTATAGAACGAAGTGTCATTTCTGTAATCTGGATGCATAAAAGGATTTCCTCATTGTATATAAGATTCCTCCATTTTGTTTGACTTTATTCCATAATTTTCATATCTTGCAACTTTCCTGCCTTAGCTAGGATCGTAAATTTTCTTCGTAAATATTTCTTTTTTATGAATAACTGAATATGGTCCAAATCTCGGCCAGTTATCGAGCTGAGTTGGTTTTTAAAAAAATTTAGACCGACTTGGCCTTAGTTTTACCTCAAGTTCGGGGTAGCCTTAATAGGCTTCGTTCATCCCCGAATCCTTTATCTTGGCGCATTAAGGAATCGGGACCATGCCTTAGCAAAATTTGGTCCCTTTCAAACTTCAATGATTCAACTTGGCTTTAGCCCTTTTTTAAAGAATCGAGGTCTTTCCTTGGCAAGCCCCTATCGTCTTCGAATTTCAGCTTAGTTTGGCTGTAGACTTTTATAAACTGGGGTTGCCTGAGTCGGTCTTACTTCCCTTCGAGTTTTGTTAATTCAATACAGCCTTGGCCTAGCAATCGATTTTGGGGTTTGCCTTGTTAGGTCTTACTCCCCTTTGAATTTAGTGTGAATATTTAACCGATGTAAGCCCTTGATAATGCGATGATAATAAAAGAAGCCCTTAGGCTTAGGAGCACAATATTGGTGCCGAAAATACTTTATTAATATTCTTATGCTCGTACATCTTTGCTTAAAGAGGGGCAGATCGATCTATTCGGGTACGGTTTCTTTGACCGTTTGACCCTTACATTGGTTTCTAACGATCTTTGTAAAGTCCCCTTGAAATCGAAGCAAGTGAATGAAGATTTTGAAAATAACGAGCAGTCTCTGGTTGTTCGAGGTCGATTGAAATCGAGCACCAAATTTCATGAACTCCGATGAACGATCGATCTAATTTAGCACGATTCTTGGTTGCCTCATTAAAAACCTTGCCGTAAAACCCAATTTGGAACAAAACCGGTCGAAGGGAAAAAGAGTGCAACGCGTGCTTTCAGTCCTAATGCCTTGTGTTTCCCAGTTCGAGACTGATCCAATCTGCAAGCGTTAGCATCAAACGAAACAAAGAAAAGATGAAATAAATTACCTTAACAATAATACCGCTTCAAGTGGCTCACGTTCCAATTGTTTTGGTAGTTGTTTGCCATCCGTAGTCCCGAGCTTGTGGGACCCCTTTCCGGTGATCTTCAGGACAGTATAGGGACCTTCCCAGTTCGGTCCCAATTTTTCGTCGTTGGGGTCCCGAGCGTTGGGTGTAACTCTTCTAAGTACCAAGTCCCCTTCGTTGAAATATCGGAGATGGGCTCTCCGGTTATACTACCTTTTGATTTTTTGCTTCTGTGCCGCCATCCGAAATAGAGCGGCTTCCCTCTTTCCATCCAAAAGCTCCAAGCTGATGTTCATAGCCTCAAGGTTTGACTCTTCGGTTGCATATCGGAACCTGACGCTCGGTTCGCCCACCTCAACCGGTATCAACGCTTCGGTGCCAGAAACTAAGGAGAACGGGGTGGCCCCGGTGCTGGTTTTCTCGGTCATGCGATATGCCCACAAGACCTCGGGCAGCATCTCCCTCCATTTTCCTTTCGCGTCGGCTAACATTTTCTTCAAGTTCTGGATTATGGTTTTGTTGGTTGACTCAGTTTGACCATTGCGCTGGGGTGATATGGAGTCGACAATATCCTCTTAATCTTGTTATCTTCGAAGAACTTTGTTATTTTACTATCGACGAACTATTTGCCATTATTGCATACGATCTCCGAAGGCATCCCGAACCGGCAAATAATATGGTCCCATATGAAGTCGATCACCTCCTTTTCCTTGACCTTCTCGTACGCTTGTGCTTCCACCCACTTAGAAAAGTAGTCAGTCATAAAAAGGATAAATTGAGCTTTACCTGGTGCCCGAGGGAGGGGACCGACGATATCCATACCCCACTTCATAAATAGCCATGGCGATAAGACCGGATGCAACGTCTCTCCGGGTTGGTGGATCATTGGTGCATGCCTTTGGCATCTGCTGCACTTGCATACAAACTCCTTCGCAGCTCTTTCCATGTCGTTCCAATTATAGTCGGCCCGAATTATTTTTCGAACCAACGAATCGGAACCGGAATGATTGCCGCAGGTTCCTTCGTGTATTTCTTTTAAGATGTACTCGGTGTCTCCAGGTCGGAGGTATATGGTGAGAGGACCTCCGAATGTTCTTTTGTACAAAGTACCATCGTTGGCCAAACAGAATCGGGCCGCCTTTGTGCGTACCGCCCTAGATTCCTTGGGATCTGATGGCAACTTGCCTGAACTAAGATATTCCACGTATTTATTTCTCCAATCCCAGGTCAAGCTTGTTGAGTTGACTTCGGCATGGCCTTCCTCCACCACCGACCTCAGTAACTGCACGACCTTTTCAGAGTCGATTTCTTCATCCTCGACCGACGAGCCTAAATTGGCGAGTGCATCGGCTTCACTATTTTGTTCTCGAGGTATGTGCTGTAAAGTCCACTCTTTAAACTTGTGTAGCGTGACCTGAAGTTTGTCCACGTACCTTTGCATACGCCCTTCTCTGGCCTCGAATGTTCTATTTACTTGGTTGACTACGAGGAGGGAGTCGCATTTGGCGTCGATCACTTCTGCTCCTAGGTTTTTGGCCAACTCTAAACCTGCAATCATAGCCTCATATTCGGCTTCATTGTTAGTCAATTTTACAGTTTTAATAGACTGTCGAATCGTATTCCCGGTCGGAGGTTTGAGTACGATGCCCAGCCCCGATCCCTTCGAATTCGAGGCGCCATCTGTGAACAAAGTCAACATTCCCGAAGGAGTCCCCGACTTGGCCATGAGTTCTTTCTCGACCTCGGGATGAGCGACGGCGTAAAGTCGACGACAAAATCAGCCAGTACTTGAGACTTGATCGAGGTTCGAGTCCGATATTCGATATCGTACACACTTATTTCGATGGCCCACTTGGCCAACCGACCTGATAGCTCAGGTTTGTGCATAACGTTCCTAAGTGGGTAAGTTGTCACCACGCATATCGGGTGACACTGGAAGTATGGCTTCAACTTTCTAGAGGCACTCAACAATGCAAGTGCTAACTTTTCTAGGTGTGGGTACCTAGTTTCGGCTTCTCCTAATGTTCTACTGACGTAATAAATGAGAAATTGCATACCTTGTTCTTCTCGAACCAGGACCCCGCTTACCGCTATCTCCAACACAGCAAGGTAAAGGTACAATTGCTCACCTGCTTTTGGCGTATGTAATAAAGGTGGGCTAGAGAGGTACCTTTTAAGTTCTTCCAATGCGTATTGGCATTCCGGTCCGCATGAGAATTCGTTCTTTTTCTTTAGCAGGTTAAAGAACTGATGGCTCCTGTCGGTTGACCTCGATATGAATCGACCTAATGCTGCTATCCGGCCAGTCAATTTCTGCACAGCCTTGACGCTGTCGACGACCGTTATGTCTTTGATGGCTTTGATTTTATCGGGGTTTATTTCTATTCCTCGGTTCGAGACCATAAAGCCAAGGAATTTCCCTGAGCCTACTCCGAATGCACACTTCTCCGGGTTCAACTTCATGTTGTATCTTTTCAGGACGCCGAATGTTTCCTGCAAATGACTTAAATGGTCCTCTGCTCGCAGAGACTTAACCAACATGTCATCGATACAAACTTCCATTATTACACCTAGTTGTTTTTCGAACATCTTATTTACTAGGCGTTGGTAAGTAGCCCCTGCATTTTTAAGCCCGAAAGGCATCACGTTATAGCAATAGGTGCCATACTTAGTGATGAAGGATGTTTTTTCTTGATCATCCTTATCCATTTGTATCTGGTTATACCCGGAGTAGGCGTCGAGAAAACTAAGAGTCTCGTGGCCAGCGGTAGCATCGATCATGCGATCGATGTTGGGCAAGGGGAAAGAGTCTTTGGGGCATGCTTTGTTTAGATCCTTATAGTCTATAGACATCCTAAGTTTGTTTCCCTTCTTAGGAACTATGAGTACATTAGCTAACCATTCTGGGTACTTAACCTCCCGAATGGATCCTATATTCAAAAGTTTAGTTACCTCGTCTTTGATGAAGGCTTGTTTAGCTTCGGACTGAGGCCTACTCTTTTGCTTGATCGGCCGGAATTTTGGGTCAACGCTTAGCTTATGAGTTGCAATTTCCGGCGGTATGCCTGTCATGCCTAGATGGGACCAGGCAAAAGAATCTTCATTAGCTGAAAGGAAGTTAATTAATTTTGCCCTGAGCTCGGAGTTTAAGCCCGAGCCCAGGTATACCTTTCGATCGGGTGCATCGCTGCGGATTGAAATTTGTTCGAGCTCTTCGACTGTTGATTTGGTTGCGTCGGACTCGTTGGGGGCAACAAATGATCGAGGGATCCCGTAATTATCGACATCAAGTTGATCCTGGTCACCCTCGTTTGTCGAGGGTGGCCTCTCTTATTGCTATTTGGCCCTTTGGGAAAGAGTGGTCGGCTTTGACGCTGCCTCTTCCACTGCGAACATCTCCCTCGCAGCATGCTGTTCTCCATAAACGGTGACGACCCTATCAGTCGATGGGAATTTCAGCAATTGATGCAATGTTGAAGGTACGGCTTCGATGTCGTGGATCCACGGCCTCCTGACTAAGGCGTTGTATCTCATATCGCCCTCGATCATGCAGAATCTTGTCGCCCGGGCGGTACCAGCAATGTTCACCATCAGTGTTATCTCACCTTTGGTTTTTTCCGAAGCCATGTTAAAACTATTGAGGACCCGAACTTCGGAGATAATCTGGTTTGATAATCCTAGTTGTTTGATGACCCAGGACCGAATTATATTAGCTGAGCTTCCAGGGTCGATAAGTACACGCTTCACCCGGGTTTAATTCACCAGCATTGATATCACCAACGTGTTGTTATGGGGTTGCGTAATACCTTCGGTATCTTTATCGCTGAAGCATAAGGCCCCCTCTGCTGCGTGATCCCGGGTATGTTTTTACCGGGTGATGGATATTTTAGTGAGCTTCAACACTGGTCCTTGGGGTGCATCTATCCCTCCGATTATCATGTTGATTGTGTATTGCGCCTCTTCTTGATTTGTTGGTCTGTTTCTGTTTTCATAATGGTTCTTGGCCCGATTGTTTAAGAACTCCCGAAGATGCCCGTTCTCAAGCAACCGGGCTACCTCCTCTCTCAGCTGCCGACAATCCTCCGTTCTGTACCCATGTGTACCGTGATATTTACATATTAGGTTGGGATCTCTTTTGGCCGGGTCCGATTGCAGCGGCCGGGGCCATTTGGTGTCTTTAATGCGACCGATGGCGGATACAAAAGTTGTTGAATCAACGTTAAAGTTGTAATCAGACAGTCGAGGCGCTTCTCGATGATTAGCGGCTCATTCGGAGTTGTTTTTCGGCATCGGTCCTCAATACCTCTGATTGGGATCGTTCTTTCTCTCCTGTCTCGGGGATTTTTGCCTTCCCGGGATAGCTCTTCGATCGCCTAGGCACGATCGGTGTCTGTCCCGGTTAGACCTCGATTCTCGATAATTATCTCTTGTAATCCGATCATAAGTTCTGATGGGGTACGCGGACCCCGAGGGGACTCCGAGCTGATCATCTTCTACCCTGATCTTCGACTGATACCGGTTGTGTATGTCAGCCCAAGTGATAGCCGGGTATTCGATCAAACTTTCCTTGAGCTGTTGAGAAGTTGTTGAGCTTCGGGCATTGAGTCCCTGAGTAAAGGCCTGTACGGCCCAATCATCGGTAACCGGTGGTAAATCCATTCGCTCCATTTGAAAGCGCGACACAAACTCTCTCAGCATTTCGTTGTCGCTTTGTCTGACTTTGAACAAATTTGACTTTCTTGTTTCGACCTTAATGGCACCTGCATGGGCCTTGACGAAGGTATCTGTGAGCATGGCGAAGGAGTCGATGGAGTTTAGTGGTAAATTGTGATACCACGTCATCGCTCCTTTGGACAGGGTCTTTCCGAAGTTTTTCAGAAGGACAGACTCAATTTCATCGTCTTCGAGATCGTTCCCTTTTATGGCGCATGTGTACGCCGTTACATGTTCATTCGGATCCGAAGTCCCGTTGTACTTGGGGATTTCCGGCATGCGGAACTTTTTCGGTATGGGTTTCGGAGCAGCGCTGGACGGGAAAGGTTTTTGTACGAACTTCTTTGAGTCCAAGCCTTTCAACACTGGGGGCGCTCCTGGGATCTGATCTACCCTCGAATTATACGTTTCCACTTTCTTGTCGTTAGCTTCAATCCTTTTTTCACCCGACTCAACTCGCTTAGTCAGCTCCTCGAGCATCTTTATGATTCCGGAGTTGATTCCCGAACCGCTTTCGTCTGGTTGCACTGCGACTGGTTCATTTTGAGGAGCTATCCATTGAGAAGAAATGGCTTCAACCCTATCCGGAGTCTAACTGCGACTTTGTAATTGAGCTATGGCCGCTTGCTGGGCTTGCAGCATGTCAAATATCACTTTGAGGCTAATCTCGTCCCCTTCATTATTCAGAGTTCTTGAATGGTGTTCTCCCCGAACACTGTTCGACGGGCCTGAAGCCTGACCTGCATCGACCGCCATTTGAGAATTGGCGTCGGCTGGAGCATCACTACCAAGCATCATGTTGTTGCTTTCGCCTTAGTGTTCGAGCTCGTAGTTGATGGGATGTGCGCGTGACATGACTATATTGTAATCTGAAAAATGGAAAATTCTGCAAAGAACAAGCGTGAAATTGTGTGTGATAGGAAATCGTATCAAATTTTCACTATTATCCTTAGCCCCATGGTGGGCGCCAAACTGTTTACCCTAAAATACGAGTAACAATTGAATTTGTACGTGGTATTAAGGATACGTGAAATGATTTGACACAATGAAAAATATAACAGTGAAGAGGAATTGATTTGAGTAAATAAAGGAATAACCAAACCGTTGAGGTTGAACGGAACTTCTGTGATGGAGCAATATGCAATGAAAAGTAGATAACTTTTACAAGAGATAGACAGAAATTGATAATTAGTATTGCAAGCAATATGTGTGTGTTCTCGCGTACAATGAAATTAAATACCCCTTTATAGGAAGGAAGAGAGTTCTACATATGGTAAAAGACTTAAATACAGGATGGTTTATCCCTAAAAATATTGGCCTAACGTCTCTGAGGATTGGGGCCGTGATTCCCGCCGAGATATTTATATGTCACGAGATTTCTGGCTTTTCCGTTACACAAAACTAATACTTTACCACAAAATGCCTTTACCCAGACCGGTCTCGACCGCCTTATTCTGACTGCTCTGACTTCGAACCCAATGATGCCCGACCTCGAGCTTTCCTTCCCGAAATGCTGGTTCCAATTTGAAGCAATCCGACCCCGGACTACGCTCGAGCCCGATCTTCCTGGTATGGTCGATTGCATCCGACCCAGTACAGAAAGCACCCTTTCCTCCAATCTTTTCTTTCTAGACGATGGAGCGATGCAGGGTAAACCATAACTCAAACAAGTGGGAAAGAAAAGTTAGTCAGTATCACATTAAATAGAACATGGAAAAAATAAATGAAAAAAATGACTACACCTATAAACCTAAACTCACACAAAATAGCAACATGCATATTTTTAAGCCACAAGAAGTTCTAGGATAATAAATAAGTCGTAGATTGATGCATCCCCCCATAATAAAAAATTCTCTGCGTTTTTTTACTGTATTCTTTGAATTTACATAAGTTATGTTTATGGACATCTGAAAAATCCTCTTGCAATTTCATATATGCGGAAAGAATTTGCTAACTATACAAGAATATAGAAAGAGGAAAAGAATTTCAAAGGAAAAGCCAAATAACTCGTTCATAATTACCGCATTCACGAAGAGTTCGCAAATGATTCCTTAAAGGGAATCAGTCTTCTGAAACCCAATATTTACCCATAAATTAGGTAATATTTGAGAAAGATATGGGTATCTTTCTGTATAACTGTTTACTTTAAACTTCGAGCAACAATTGAATTTATTCGCGGTGTTAAGGATACGTGAAATAATTCGATACAACGAAAAATATAATAGTAAAAATAATAATTAATTTAAGTAAATAAAGGGATGATCAAACCGTTGAGGTGGAATGAATTTTCTGTGATGGAGCAATATGCAATAAAAAATAGACAACTTTGGTAAGAGATAGATAGAAAATGATAATCAGTATTCTAGTGTGTATTTCGTGTGTATACAATGAAGTTGCATCCCCCTTTTATATATAAGAAGAGAGTTCTACATATGGTAAAAGACTTAATTACAAGATAAATCAACTTAATTATAGGATGGAATATCCCTAGAACCACTGGTCTAACGTCTCTGATGGTTGAGATCGTGATTCCCGCCGAGATATCAGTATTCCGCGAGATTTCTGACCTTCCCGTTATATGAAATTGATCCTTTTACCATAAAATGCATCTTCCCCGATCGGTGTCGATTGCCTTATTTCGATCTTTCCGGTTCCGAATCCAATGACGCCCGACCTCAGGCTTTCCTTCCCGAAATGCTGATCCCGATTTAAAGTAATCCGGTCTTGAACTACACTTGAGCCCGACCTTCCTTATATGCTCGGTTGTATCCGACCCAATACAGATAGTCCCCTCGTTTATTGAAGAGTAATGAAAAAAAACGATATGAATCGCCGTACTTCGAGATTAGGTCAAACAACAGCATACTCATTGAGCATGACACGAAGTTCGAAGCATCAAATCACTCAATCTTAGGAAACCTTTTACTGGTGTGTGACGGCAGCGCCATGACGCACGTGACAGTTGCCAAAGGAAATCATTGCTTGTCTTATCTGACTGCAAACCCTGCAACTGCTGCAGGTACCATTTAATGCTCCCTTACCTTGTGCTTTGAACCGCCGTTTTTGAAAAAGTATAAATACTTCCCTCACTCTTTGAGTTCCAAACTTTTACGCTGCTCAACAACCTGCTACTTCTAGTTTTCTGCATCTTTGCATCACAAAATCTCTCTTGCATCTTACACTTCTTCGCTTTTCGTTTCTATTGCTTCAATCACCATGGCCAAAACTTCTAAATCTGTTCCTCAGAAGTAACAATCTTCACCTTCTCAGCCCGCTGAAGAGGCTAAGCCCATTCGCGTTGAGGAAACCTCCGCGAAACCTCCTTTGAAGGCCTTTGTACCAGTTGGGTGTTTTATTGGTTCCGACTTCAAAGTCGAGAAGCCTTCTTCAGTGCCCGACCGAGGCGAACCGATCTCAATGTATATCAGCTCGATCACCCACAAAGTCCTTGACAGGGTGAAGGCGGAGTGCAACTGGGCCGATAAAGATGTGGTAGTCCCTTCTCCGAGTGAGTCGATTACCACTCACATGGAAGGTTACCTAAGCGTCTACACTTACCCTTTCACGTTTGGATCCCTGGACCCCGTAATTGTCGATTTTTTTAAAAGATATAACGTTACTTTGAGTCAGGTTCATCCATCGGTTTGGCGTATTGTCCATCTCTTCCGTTTCTTCGTGAGTAAGGTCGAAGGAGGCATCCCTTCACCGCTGACCACCTTCTTCGATTATACAGTCCCCGGATGTTCCAAGGGGAGATAATTAAACTCGCTCGCCGGGCCAGCAAGGCTCCGTTATCGAGCATTGATGAAGACAAAGACCAGGACTGGATGAGTCGGTTTGTCCGAATAAGGACCTCCGATTTGATCCCCGCAGAATAGATGCCGTTCCCTGAAAAGTGGAACTTAAGTCGTAAGTGTCATCTTTTAAAGCCATTTATTGCTTTCCTTCAAATGTTTAATTGATATGTCCTGTAAGGTGTAGCCGCTTCCCAGACGCCGGCCGCAATTCAACACTTGGAGGATTGGGTCCGAAGAGTAGTGGCTCAAAAGACTTACTCGGAGCGAGCCTGGCGAGAAATATCGAAAGGCCTTTGGGAGGCCAAAAATCACGGTGAGCTCGGTCATATTTGTCTTTCTCATTTGGGGTAATCGATGTCAGCTCTAACTTTTGAAATCTCGCTTTGCAGGCCTCTCGAAAGATGCCGAAATGAGGTCGACACCCACTGGTGGGGAAGCTCCTCGCCCTCTCCCCATTTCGAAGAAAGAAGGGGGGAAGAGGAGAAAAGAAGCTCCCGGTCCTGCAGAGCCCGAGAAAAAGAAAAGCAGGAAAAAGATGAGGGCCCGCAAAGTCACAGTCACCGACCTTACCATCCAAGTGAGTTTTAGCTCCGATGGGGAAAGGAGCCCCGAAACTTTAAACAATGAGCCACCTCGTGTAGTCCCCGAGTCAACCGTCGGTGAAGCTTGCACTCCTCGAGAGGAGGATCTCGAGACGAGAATGAGAACCGGGATTCGGGCTGACACAGGAGGGGCAACACAAGGAGTCTCGGACATCCCGGAGACGATAGATTCACCTTCTTTTTCAGAGGCAACTCTGAACGATGCCCAGGCTGCAAGAATGGATACACCGAGTAAAGGTCCGGTTGCAGCTTGAGCCTTTGAAGAATTCTTTGATGGGGTGCCATCGGCTGATACCTTCGGGCTTGAAGTGCCAAGAAGGAGTCCCCCGGCCGAGACGAGTGGGGTGTCTGTTGGTACCAAATTGGTCGACAGATTTCCTACTCCGAGCTCCAACCCCGATTAGAAGAGGGTGATAACGTTTGCCGTCCCCGAGGATGCTCGAGTATTGGGTGCACCGGTAGGCATGGCCAGCTATCTGCATTGCTTGGTGACCGATGAGGACCAGGCCGCGATGAATGCAGTGGACTGGTCATGCTTATTCAACGAAGCTCAGCAGGCATCGAACAGGGTATGCTTCCTTATATGTTATATCTTATACCCAATATCTTATCCCTAAGTCTGCACTGACTATCTTAATATGTCTACCTTGTAGTCTTCAGTGCTTCACCATGAGGCGTTCCTTCGGATCAAGGAAGGAATGACGCAGGAACGGGCACAACGTCAGCGGCTCGAAGGCGAGATGTCGAGCCTTCGGGCCGAGCTAGATTTTATGCGGAGGGAGCACAACAAAGAGGTTGACCAGCTGGGGCAACTGACTAATCAGTTAGACCGACTCCTGTTTGAGGTGAACGAGGCTAAGGCTGAAACTAGCGGTTGGAAAGCCATGGTTGAGACTCTGACTTCGGAAAAAGAGGCCCTCCAAATTCGCTTAGAAGGACAAGTCTCGGAGGCGCGGTAGAGGGTCGGAGTTCTCCAGCACCAAGTTGAGTCGCTTACCCAGGATCGGGGGTTCTGGTCAACCAACTGCAAGAAGCAAAGTCGGAGATCGCTTCCACTAAGGCTGATGCTGAGGATTTGATAGCTCAATATAGAGCTGATGTCCAAGCCGCCCAGGAGCAATCAAAGATGCTGGTCGAGTATACCAAATGCCAAACCCGCCTCTCCGTTCTCGAGGAGCTGCAAGCTCGGGGTTTCGATCTATCCTCTAAAGTTGCTGAAGTAACGAGGATCGAAGCTGAGATGAGGAAGAAAACTTTCCTCGAGGAAGATGAAGACGGCTCCGACTGATGTTGTTCCGTAGAAGTGTTGTTTTTTTAGTCTGAACGTATAAAAGAATTCCTTCATTGTATATAAACATCCTTTATATTATTTTGACTTTGTTCTGCAAATTTCATGTCTCGCCATTTCCTGCCTTAGCTAGGATTACAAACTTTTCTATGATCAACTGAATAAAGCCCGTATCTCGGGATAACCTTGACCGGTTAATGTACTGAACCGGTTTCGGCAAATTTAAGATTGACTTGGCCTTGGCCTTATTTCAAATTCGGGATGGGCTAAACAAGCTTTGTCTACCCCCCCCC
>MCJB01051031.1:0-15534 GCA_002018475.1 Nicotiana obtusifolia
CAAGGGTCATTGGCAAGCTGTGAAATGGATTCTACGGTATCTTCAAAATACCGTAGATATTGGATTGACATTCGAGCGGGATGAATCACTTGGTCAATGCATAGTTGGATATTGTGATTCTGATTATGCAGGTGATTTGGATAAGCGGCGTTCTACAACTGGCTATTTGTTTACTTTAGCAAAAGCGCCAGTTAGTTGGAAGTCTACCTTGCAGTCAACGGTAGCTTTGTCTACAACAGAGGCAGAGTATATGGCAATTACAGAGGCTGTGAAGGAAGCAATTTGGCTTTATGGGTTGCTTAAAGACTTGGGAGTTGGTCAGAAACAACTTGAGGTATATTCTGACAGTCAGAGTGCTATTCATTTAGCAAAGAATCAAGTCTTTCATGCACGGACGAAGCACATTGACGTTCGCTATCATTTTGTGCGGGAGATTCTCGAAGAAGAGGAGATACTTCTCCAGAAGATTCACACTACGGAGAATCCTGCAGATATGCTCACCAAGGTGGTTCCAAGGGCCAAGTTCGAACACTGTTTGGACTTGGTTAATGTCTTGCACAGTTGAAGTTTGGCGCCTTGAGGCGCAAATTTGAAGCACCACGAAACTGTTTTTGTTATGTTTGTTTGAGAAGATTTGTATTTAGTGGGACTTAAAATTAAGCCAAGGTGGAGATTTGTTGACTTTTTTGGCTATAATTGAATCCCACATCGGTGGGTTTTGTTTTGGGAAGGAGGTTTGGAGATTATAAATTAACTCCACCTCCTTCAATGTTAGTATCCCAACAAACTCTCTTCTCCCACATTAATAAAAAGCGGGCTGTTTGAGCGGTGCTCGGAGACTAGGCTAAATTGGCCGAACTCCGTTAACAAATTTTCGGGTGTGTTCTTTCTTTGTCTCTTTTATTATTCCGCTTTATTTCTTTTCTGTTGTAGTATAATATTCAATATTATTTGTCGGGTATTTGTATTAGTGTTCTGTCTAGTTCATTTGTTTTTTGAACTAGTTCATTTCACTAGTTGTGTTGTCGTAGTGGGAAAATTACCCGATTTTCCCAACATGTTATGTGAATATCCTCTGTCTCTCGCCTCTGCTGCGCAGTGTAGTTTTTGTAGTAGTAAGTATTTTGGTTGCCTAAAAGTTTTGTTTCCTATTTGGCTATTTAGTCTGCGTTTACCCTATTACATTCGGTCTCCTCTCCTATTCCTAAATGGAGTAGTACAAAATTTTAATATGTTACTTCAATTTTATATTTTTGTTGCATAAATTAATAAATTATTTTAAAGTTGAAAATCTTGAAGAAATTTTATGTAAAAATAGAATTTATCCTCTATTATAACTCGTAAACATTTTTCTTTGTAAGATTATCCATCTACATAAATTAATTAAGTTCTCCTTTTACCACTGGATATACACAAATAAAAATGCAGATACCTCTTTCATTTAACGAAATTTGTTATTCCTATTTCAAGGAAGACTAAAGAGCAACAATTAAAGGAAATAAAGCAACTCTCTTTCATTAATAGGACTATTCTGAATATTTTTTCAGCTCCTATTTTTATACCTTACGAGAAGTAAAATATTCTTAACTCAGAGTTCAACGATTATTCTTGAAATAATTACCTAATTTTTCCATCAGAAATTGCTAACTAACGTACACTTGTTTAATATTGTAAATACTTTGTTTTTACTCATCATTTGTGATGTATAAATAAGAAATAAGTTTTTTGTTTTTATTTTTATATCCAAAAGCTCATTAACTATCCTCTTGACTTTTACTTAAAATATATAGAATAGAATGCATAAATCATCAATAACAACAATTTATCACAAGTATGAATCATACTTTAGGAGATTTGAAAATTTTATTTAGCAATTGCTAATAAATCTTTATTTTTATTTTTAGATATTTCCTTGAAACAACGAATTTTTAATAATCTACCAAGAATAAAAAAACAACATTGCAATTATTAATTATCAGAGTCTTCGAATGGAAGTTATGCTACCCAGAATTATTAGACATAGAATACGTCTACCTAGACGTTACGCATTGCTTCGTCCAAAAAAACTGTTATCAAGCACAACGTTCACAGCTTCAGGTGGATGCAAGTCATCAAAATAGACATGGGCATTCCTCTTTGAACAAACATTTCCTCCCATTTTGCATAATCTTCCAGTTTCACCTTGATGCCACTTCACAACAAGGGTTTTAGGTGTCGCTGAAGCATATGTATAACAATATAACAAACTGTCACAATCGATATATCAATATCGATTCAATACGAGCTCTCTTGTTAAGAATGCTTGACTTATGATACTTAGTTAAAGTTTAATAATTTTTCGCTAAAAATATTTTAATGACTTTGGTGCACTAAAGTGATAAAGGTATTATAAATAGTAGAACTTTTAACTACATTCAATATTTTATATGGTTTTGCCCCTTTAAATCTCACTTGCATATTCAAAAAACAAAAAGTGAATAAAGGCGTTTTAAGTAGTAAATCTTTCAACTGTAGCAATATTTTTTTACTTTGCCCCTTTAAATCCCATTATTACCAACTCAATTGAAATTCCTAAATTAGCATAATCCAAATGAAGACTACATACAGCTGCTTTCCTTAAGGTTTCTGCTAATCATTCTTACACCTCTATACTTTTTGAATATAACAAACAATTAACTTAGTATATATAGTTGTTCATGTCTATCTTGTGGCTCACTTTGATGTCCCTGTAAATCTTGTAGGGAAAAAAATAAAAGATAGCCAGAAAAAGCAAAAAAGAATGTGGACCCAAAGAATCGGGGAATTGAACCCGACGTGAATCGAACACGTCTAATCTGGAGTCCGACGCGCTACCATTGCGCCTGGATCCCATGTTAAGTGAGAAAACAGTCTAAAATACAAAAATATTTGGATTAACATTTCACCTTAACTATAATTGCAGTAATTAGCTACTCGAGAATTAAAGCTGCACTAATTCTCCCTCCTGAATTTTTAAAAAAATTATCAAGTGCGAAATAGTAATTAAATTTGACTCTTGATTTCAATTGAACCCGTTGCTTTCATCTCGAACTATGTATACATATGCAAAAGGATAATATATTAGATATAATAAGATCATACTCAGTATGAACCAATGGACTCTAGATTTTGTTTATGAAGGGAGAACTAAGAGAAAGTCTGTTAATTCATAACAAGTGTTATATTCTAACCAAGCAAAAAGCTCTATTTGCTGTTAAGTACATCAAAGACAGTTTGGTCACCTGAAACTCCTAGTTTAGGGCAGATAGACTTATGTACATAATAAACAACTCAGAGTTGCATGCTACAACTTTTTTTTTCTTCAGTCTAGTTCAAATGACAACCTCAGATATGAGCGACGAAATCACCACTGTTGTCAATTTCAGATTCCAGGTCACCTTCCGTGTCCTCGTGATCTATGGTTAACCCAGGAGGAGCTTGCCCAGGTTTTGACCCTTCTCCTGGGATCTTTGCCTCTTGTATGATCCGCATAAGATATTCCACTCTTTGCTGAGCCGGGCTCTGAAGCTTCGCCACAGTTCGCCTTCTCACCATCCATCAAGTTTTTCGGCAGATTCTTTAGAAACCAGGAATGTTTCTTTATCTCTGGAATAGTGAACCTCTGCAGCCAATTGAAATGTTTCAGCTAAACCCATCTCTAGTATATACACAGCTAACAGCTTAGTAATGTACTGGTTAACTTTATTAACAAGAAAGCTTGTGTCTAATGTGTAAAATATATTAAAATAATATGATTTTCCCATAAACTGGAGGATCTTCCATTGAAAACCTTTACAGATATCAATGCGCTAGCTAGCTAGTTCAGTAAATGAAACTTACCATTGATGGATTCGCAACAAAGATTCGAGAAAGAAGGTTCTTGCAATCTGCAGATATTCTTATATAATCCGGTATGAAGAACTGGGCACTCATTATTCTCTGGAAAAGGGAAACAAACAGTGCTTAATCTGTTAAACATTGTTCAGGAGATGAGCTTACTTAGTTCAAACCTCAAATCAAAGTATAAGTACAAACTCACCCCAATAGTTTTACGGAAATTTCTAGGATCTTCAGGATCCTCAAAAGGGTATGCTCCTACTAACATCACATACAGTGTCACCCCACACGCCTGCAACCTGAAAATGCTAGACTTTAAATCTGCAGAATACTTCATTTGAAGTAACTCAAAATGAACCAGACGTAAACAGCATTCAAACATTCAGAAAGGCTATGATAAATGAGCTAGCAAGTTCTTACTAAAATGTAGTGTTCCATTTTTATTTTTGTTTTGGTTTGATAAGTTTTAACTGGAAGATTTGCTTTAGGCCTAAATATTTAGCCAGAACTAACTAGGCTGTATCAAATGGTTCAGCTCTAAATCAGCAGGATTGAACAGTAGGGTACTTGTGCAAACAAACCTAGAAACAGATACTAGTACAAGCTCAGCAGGTCTTCATCAGATTTTGTCATGGTTTTTTAAGCATATAGTAGCATAAATTTTATTTCAAACAAGTAACGGATCAACTACATCCATAAATTTACTTCTTCTTTTTTTTTTCTTTTTTTTTTCTGAACTTCACTTTTGCAAAAATTTTAAAGTATATCCACTACTGCAATATTTAATAAAAAGCCAAATATACTGTCTGTGCCATGCAAACAAAGGACCCTATGTCAGATTAGTGAAAGGGAAATCGATAAGTAAAATTATCAGGGTAATGCAATTCTTTGATGCTTGAGGTTTTGCTTTAGCTACAATGGGAGGAATACAGAAAAGGGGGATTGGGATTTAAAGGTCGAAAGACAACTTGTCAGAGAATTCTTCAAGATTCTAAGGTATACCTTCCCATCATATTCCTTCCGTGAGAGGACCTCTGGAGCAATGTAAGCAGGCGTTCCTACTGTTGACTTCGGTTGTGAATGCAATAACCCAGACTGCATGATGAAGAAAATAGCAAATACAAAATGCAATGTCTTTTAGATATATGATATAGTACATAACTTCTCAACTAGAAAGCAAGAAACCTTGGAATAACCGAGATCACATATTTTTAGACGTGGTGTTGGGTTTCCGTCAAGGAGTGTGTTTTCCAGTTTCAAATCTCTGTGACAGATTTCCTGCAGTAAAACAGAAGTAATGCTCGAGAAGACTATTACATGAGTAGATGAATATCATAAAAGAACAAAAAAAGCATTCTCAAAAGTTGATTGTATGGCAATAGCTGACTCCAGATATTAACTGCTGGAAGAAGAAGCGAGCCTGTTGTTGGTAGAACAAAATGAAATGATAAGGAAAACATCTCATTCTCACCACATAGAGTAACAGAATAAGTAGGATATTAATAAGTAGGATATGTTATAACCTCATCTTCACTAAATCTTCTGGCACTGCATATTCTAGCAAAAAGTTCTCCCCCTGCTGCATATTCCATCACAATTGCTACATGTGTAGGAGTTAACAATACCTGCAACAAAAGGGCCATATCATGTTAAACTATGACATAGGAGGAAGCAGTGAAGTACTTTAACAGTTACGAATAATTAGTGATTGTGACATACCACATAACATTAACCCCTAAGCGTAAAGATCATGCAAAACAGTGGTAATTGCCTTAGAGACATATTTCTAGATTTTATTGGGATGACATTTTGAGCAAAAACTACACCACTTACTCTATATATACTTTGTTATATACACAAGCAGAACTAGTGTAACTTGTATGTGTTTCCACTTATCCTGAAAGCATTTTTGTATTCAAAATATTCTGATAAAATATATGATTTGTTAACTAGCAGCTCAGCTAAAGCAAAAGCATTTCGCTGTAGGGAATGTGCAAAGGGATGACAATTTTACTTCATCTTGTATGCTTTGCTGTAAACGCTTTGAGCTGCTTCGAGTAAGCAAATATGCGATTATTAAATATGAATCATACAACAAATAAAGGGGATACAATATGCATTTCTCAAAAACAAAGATGAATCCATTCTCCAGAGTGGGCATTACACTAGTCAATGAAAGCATCTATTAAGTACTTTGATCTCAACATGATGCTGGTTTGTCATCTAAAATGGAGCAGGAGACACGAAAAGTGAAGAAAGAAACTGCGAGAAACAACACAAGGACCTATTGTTACCTATAACTGAAAATGAAGATAACCTCTAGTTGTGTTAGAGAATCCAAATTACTGAATACTGGAATGAAACGGATACATATGAGGTGAAATTAGATAGCGAGAATTCACATAGTTGACCCCAACTAACTTGGGACTAAGGCTTTGTTGTTGTAGTAAGTCTTCAACTCAAGAAAAAAAGATGTATTACCTCTTTAAATCTGATAACGTTTGGATGCCTCAATGATCTATGATTTATGACTTCCCTCTGCACATTCTCGTCAATATGAAACAACAAAGGAATATACATCATAATCAGGATAACTTAACGAGAGAACATGAAAACCTTTTTCTGTACGCTTATAGCAAGTAACTGGAGATAAAGCATATGACATTGTTTTATATGAAACCAGTAAATTAGTAGAAATGTACTGGAGCTTTTTCAGTACCAACAATGTTGCTCCTTGTTAGATTGTTGCCAGGTGATTCGATTATAAAAGAAATCAGACAGCAATACGGCTATCACACTAACTCGGTCAAGAAACCAAGATCTGATGATCAATCAACTACGTCTTAACCTCAAATAATGATGGGGTTCGAGGAATCAAGAATGTTAAAATTTTAAATTTAAAAAAAAAAAAAAAAAAGACCAACTCCAGGTCCAATAGAAGCAAGCCCTACGGCCAATCCAGCAGCAACAATGGAAGCGGCAGAAATCAGTGAATTCATGATAAGTTCCTCGTACCAAAAAAAAAAAAAGGAAAAAGAAATGGTTAATAATACAATCAACCAATGAGTTAAGACTTAATTATTCCCTCACTAGGACTCATCCAGTCGAAGTAACTAAGAGCTTCGGATTGAAGTAATAAGATTATGGAATAATTAGAACTACTTCAATATATCTTTTTACTTTTTAGCCACAGAGTCAAATTTCGTCTACATCAATCTAATACTCTTACTCAATTTCCCAAATTTCCAAACGACAGCCTAAATTCTGTGCCAAAACTTCTACATGTACTACCAAAATGCACGAATCCCCTTCACTATACACTAAGATGCAATGACCAAACTTAACTTCAAAAGAAAATTAATTAATATAAGTAAGAAAGACCAAACATAACCTCAAATTAAGCATTGATAGAAAATAAGCATATCCAGTTAAACTCTCAACTTAATCATGACAAAGTTAACAAATATATTGATAGCATTGGGAAAAAATCATTTTGACAAGGAATTAAAACTACCTTCTTCCCTCTTTCTTTGTATTTGACAGCAACAAGCTCCTTTGTTTTCTTGTCCCTCACTAGCCTTGCCACCCCAAAATTCCCAGTACCAAGTTCTTTCAGTGGTTCATACCTTTCCTCCATCTCAACTCAATTCAACCCAAAATCAGCAACTCTCAAAATTTCCAAAGTTTAAACTTGAAATACCCTCCTAAGATACCCAAAAGAACATATATACCCAAATTAAACAGAATGAACCTTTTTTCTAAAGCAAACTTTCTGACCAGTCCCTGTTTCTGAAATTTTCTCAACTTCCAGTGCTGACACTATTTATAAATGATTAAATCTTAAGTATTAAAATGTGCAAAACGTTGGGAACCTGAGCACGTGGATACACTATACGACACGAAATTTATTAAGGGTGTTGGCTTCAAGTTCAATCAGTCTTTGATTTATTAAGGGTGTTGGCTTCAAGTTCAATCGGTCTTAGTCAATTTTAATGCACACTCACTCTAGTTCAATTAATATGATATATCTTTTTAATACTTCTATATCAATTTTCACACGGGACAAACTACAGGATAAATTTCTGGGTCCTGCCATTAGTGGTCGATTGGTAGCTTTCGTTCTGATTCTTGTCCAAGTTAGATGTACGCATGTTATCTGAATTTGAGAATTTCTAGTCGTCGAATGATGTTTATGTTTAGGTCCGTTTCCCTTAATACCGATAACAATTGAATTTATACACGATTTTAAAAATATGTGAATTAATTCAACACAAATAATTAAGACTATTAGATAATCGATTTAAATATAGAATGAATAACCAAACCAATTGTGATGTTACGTCCAGCTCGTGTTTGTGATGAACAGTAATTTTGTCCTCGATCATACCCTTGGTTCGAAGCCAAATGTATACGAAGAACAACAATAAAATAAGAACTTTTCACTAGCTAGAAAGCAGAGAAATAAATTTGTATTACCTTGGTATGCATGTTACAAATTGTCTTGTCAAAGAAAAAATTTCCCCATTTATATAGTAGGAGAGTTTCACTCCTAGTACAAATCTAAAACTGCCATCGAGCGAGATCTGCGCCGTGATATCCGGTTGGTTCCGGATATCACGGCCCTCTATCTGTCACCTACAATCGTTCATGCGCTTCCCGAAGTCTCATAACTAATCCCGGGTCCGGGGTGCGTCATTTTATCAAGTCTGATAGCGAGCATTCTGTTTGGGCCTTTGGTACAAGAAGTTCTCAGCTTCGAGTTCGATCCCGTTATCCATATCCTTGCTTTGTTTGACCCACTGGGAAATCGGGGTGTATGTTACCTCGGTTTCACCCGTATACAGATAGTCCCCTTATTTTCCAGAGAGTAGGTTTGTCGAAACGATGGGAAACTATAGATGAACCCCGGTTCCTTCCTTCGCACGTTACAATTGAGATGACGGATAAGCCGAAACGTCCCATTAGTCGCATCGTTCTGACTTCGGACACGTGTTGATCATCAGCTGGTTGCCTTCGAATGTGAAACGTCGCGTAGTAATTACATTTCCCCCAATGAAAGCTTCAACCTCCTTCACATCTTTCACTTTCTGATCCTAGCTCTTACCTTCGAACTTTATAAGGCTTTCAACTTTCTCAAATCTTCATACCTCGCCTTGAACCTTCACATCTTCATCTTTAACCTCAAACCTTTACGTTTTTTCTTGGATTTTCAACCCACATCTTCAGATCTTCACTTCTAACCTTCAAATCTTCATATGCCTTCTTCAAATCTTCATATATTTTCCCAGATTTACGATGGCCAAAACTTCCAAGTCCGTACCACCGCAAACGTCCCCTTCATCTTCCACTCGGCTGCAGATGTCGAGGTGGATGTCCCCAAGGTGCTTCCAGAGCCTCCTATGAAAAGCTTCATACCCCGGGGTTGTTCTATCGGGGACGATTTCAAGGTCAAGAAGGCCTCTGTCGAACAAGACCGAGGTGAAGGAGCATGGAGATACATATGCTCCATCACTGAAGATACCCTTTAAATAGTCCGAGAGGACTGTAAATGGGAAGGCAAGGACGTGGTTGTCCCGAGGGCTAAGGATGATATCACTATCCACGTGGAGGGGTATTTAAGTGTTTACACTTACCCTTTCACGCTTGACCCGGTTGACCCAGTCATACTGGCCTTTTGCAAGAGGTACGAGGTGTGCCTCGCATTACAACAAAAAAGTGCTTAGCTGCAACAAAAAAGGGCCTTGGCAGCAATAACAATAGCTGCTATATCATTTATCGGCCATTGATGTTTAGCCGCTGAAATCAGGGTCGACAAAGCCTTTGGCGACGTTTCTCACAAAAGCGGTAAACGATATTAACTTATTGCCGCTAAATATCATTTGCTTTAACAGAAATTGTTTGCGGCAATTACGATGGCCGCTAAATCCAATCTAAAACGGCTACTAATGCTCTTTTTACGTCTATTTTTATAGCCGCTAAATTCAAAATAATTGTCGCTAAAGGTCACACCTTTAGCAGTAATTGTTTTGTGGCAATTAGAATGGCTATAATATTCCTTCCGAAAACGTATTAGTATGCCATTTTAGCATCCATTTTAATGACTGGTAAATTCAATTAACTTGCCACTAAAAGTCATCTTTAACGACAATTATAATGGCTACAATAACCCCTGTGGAAATATCATAATTTTCCTGTTTATCGTCTATTTTATAACTAATATATCCTGTTAAATTGTCACTAAAAGTCATGAGCTATAACAACAATAGTTTAGCTACCATTAATAATAGCTTCTATATTCGTTCAAAAAATGATCCAAATAATAAAACATAATAATATTGATTCATAAAAATATAATATTTCATTAAATCTTAAAAAATAAAAGGAAGTACAAATTCAAAAGATTAATATTATAGTAGCTTAAAAAATAAACTTATATTGTTTGAAGCAAATAGCTAGTTCATTATATAACTAATCCTAACAAATAATAGTCTTCAAATAATTTATGCAATGCTTCATCATATGTAAATCTTTCACTCGCTAAATTATCGATCATCAGACTGTATGACCTGAAATTACAAAATAAGTATGTCAATAGATGAAATATAATAGTCTGGATGTTTATCGAGCAAAGTATTAAATTCATGTATCATGGCACACATGTTTGATTTAGAGGAAAACAAGTGCCTTAATAATAGATTTTATAAGTTAAATAGAGCTTAGACTAGTTGGACTATCA
Source organism: Nicotiana obtusifolia (assembly GCA_002018475.1). Classification (NCBI taxonomy): domain Eukaryota; kingdom Viridiplantae; phylum Streptophyta; class Magnoliopsida; order Solanales; family Solanaceae; genus Nicotiana; species Nicotiana obtusifolia. Next base: position 10,592 of record MCJB01051031.1, read on the forward strand.
GATTGGCTTTTACAAGTATATGACTGTAGTACAAGTATACACTATTATGCCTCAAGCCCAGACTAGTTGGAGGTTTCTTTATAAATCACTCACTATCTATTTGGACTCTTAATAGAAGCAAATTTGTATCAACATAGTGTATGCGTGATTCAAGCTTCGAGCTTCCTCTTTTTCAAGCAAATATCTTTATAAACTTCTAGCTTCCACTAGCACTGATCTCCTCTTGTCCCATCTATAGATGAATTACCAAGTATTCAAATTTGAATATATCAAGCAAACCAGGAAACAATTCCCTACAAACTATAAAGGAGAAACAATCTTTAGTATATCCATAACAATGATAGATTTTTTCATAACTCAAAAATAAAAAACAAAGAAGAGTCAGCTAAAACAATCTGATAATACCTGAACATAGAAGAACATAGGATGGTTGGGCACATGCCACGGGAAATCAATGCATGTTGATTGCCTTTCATTGATGGTTACACCATTTTGGAGTGTACCTTCATAAAAGCTATTTGATGGAAACTCAGATAATGTAGGATGCATATGGTATTGTACCTATAATTGCAAACAAATAGATAGCATAATTAACATTAGTAATGGAATACAGGAATTCTGATACTTTACAGATTTAAAAAATAGCTAAATAAAGATAAATAATACTTTTAAAGAGGAAGTGACCAGGAAACTCTAAGTCCAAGGAAACAAAACGGAAAAAAAAAGAGATGAGCCAAAGGGGATTAACAATTATTGCTTGGCAAGCAAATAAAAGCAGCTAGAATGAGAAGCATAGAAACTCAAAACAGCTCAGATACACAAGCTACACTAGATGATGACATAACCGAATAACATAATACTACATGAAGCATAGGAAAATCAGAAAACCTTAAAACTAGCATGATTTGTTGCAGCTCCGCCACACACAAAGAAAAAGGTATGGGGAAGTGGCAGGTTAGTGAAGAAGAGTTAAAATACCAGGAATATCTTACTCCACAATCCTCCCGCCCTCTCCCCAAATAAAAAAGCAAAGCAGACTCCTCAAGTCTTCATAGATGACTAAAGAGCACTTCCAATCACTATGCCAACTACGGCTATACAAAATCAAACTGAAACCGTTAATCAAGTCGAACCAATGGCTTATTGGTATTAGATTATCGGAGTAATGGATGATGAATAGGTTGAGATTTTGTAATTAACGGCTTAACAGTTTGGAGACAGATTACTCAATTTTCTTATCGGGTAAACCATTAACCCGTTAAGAATTTTTATATTTATACTTTTACCCCTATGTATATTAACTTGTTACTACATTGTTGCATAGGTAGTTGTATATAGAATGATAGAATTGTCTGTACCTAATGCAAGTCATCTCTGGCTTCTCATGAATTATGAGCGGACATGAATTGAATTCCTCTCTGGGCCATAATATTACCTTTGTGGATAACAATGCTAATGGTATTGATTGTTCAAAAACTAACAAAGACGGTTTGAACTATGCATTTGCCCGTTTGGTATAGATTGTTCAAAAATTTCTATTTGGTTTAGCCTATAAACCGCCCAATAACCACCCGATAATCATTAATCCGATACCAATCCGCCCGTTATCTTACTGTATGGCTAGTGGATTATTACATTTATAATCCAATAATCGATAAGCCAAACCGTTAAACGTAATTATCCGCCCGATCTGCCCGATAAGTACCCCTAATGCCAACTATATGAGAAACAAGAGAATAACTGAAAAGAGAGAATCTCAAATTTAACTTCAGCCACTGCCAACCATGATAGACAAGTTAACACATCAACAGATAGGCAATCACCTGTAACCTAATTGGCTTCACTCCTAAAAACACAAGGCGCTCAAATAGAGATTGCGCCAAGAATCAAAGGAATAAGACGTTCAGGCTCAGTAGCCTGAGTGGATTCATCAATAAGCACCTACCAAGAGGTTTAACACAACAAAATATTAAAACAAGCAAGAATCCATAATGAGTACATAAGAATAAAAATAAGAAACTGAAGATCTAAAATAGTTAGGAAATCCTCTAATCTTCAGTAATAAGGTAAACCAACCTGGCGGAGTATGAAATTAGCCAATCTAGGATCTCCAGCACCAACACATGTGTAATAAATTACATCAGCACTCTGAGCTATTTTCTTCTCTGTTTCCCGCTTCAAAGCTTTATATTTCTTCTCATCACTGCTGGAGCGCTCTCCTGAAAGTTCATAAATCAAATGACTCTGAATCATGTGCACACATTTAGAATGCTCTAATAAAGGATATATAATGAGAATGAAAAAAAAACCGAGCACTACGCTAAAAGTATCATCATGTAAATGCTAAATCCCCCAACACATATGAGGCCAAAGAAAATTCAGGAAAGCAACACAAACCTTTGTTCATCTTTCAGTTGCTGTAACTTGTGCAGTTCACTCTTCTCAGATGTGTCAAGATGGCGAACCCGTATAAAGAAAAGTTTACAAGATATCATTAAAAATAGAACGATATATAAACATTTTAAGATAAGAAATAAAAAAAACTAACCTGATAGTGAAGGGTTAAATGCTCGAAAGGAGAACTGACAGCTTCCCTTGACTTGGCACAAAGCTTGACCACCTGGAAAAAAAATTATATGCGGAAGGACATAAAATTCTCAAAAATTAAAGAGAAAAGAGGAAGCTGGGAGTTTGGACATTAATTGAAGCATCTTAATTAACTGAAAGATACTTTATGTTGAGAATTTGTATCAATATAGTGTAACTGCCTAAAACAATAACACGACCAGGCACATATTTTCTTGTTCTTTTCGAACTTTCAGTCGGTCATAGTCATAAGCATCTTGGACTTTTCAAAATTTTCTTACTAGCTCCCCAGATATTATAATAGCTAGCATAGGGTTATGATGCAAGCATAAATCATATATTCCTTCACATGTTTTAATCTATTAACTTGTAAACCAACAATTCATTTACTTAATAAACTACCAATCCCTTCTCATTTTGGTGTACAATAAAAGAGGCTAGACTGTTGTTCATGCATTTAAATTAAGTGAAAGTGTCCATCACGTCTATAGGTGAAGAATATTAGAGCAAACAAGTATTGTCAGAAGGAACACTTCCCCGTGATGGTTTAGAATAATGAATGATATGAAACGATTTCACAAATAAAAGATTGAGTTTTATAGTTTTCTGTTTTCCATTCCATAACAAATTGAGCATAAGTCAAAAAGGAAAGAGCATTCTGTTAACATATTTAACGCAAGTGCAACATCATGAGGTTGGGGTATTTTTCAACAATACTTTGTAACTGAAATAGAATCCATGGTACTTGTGGTGCTTGTTTATGAATTTTATTGGCATAAGAGACTTAACATATATAGAACTTTCTAGAAAATATAATATTCTAAAAATGAAAGATCATATAAGATCTTTATGGAACTGAACAGAGTCACATTTTATACTTATTTGGTATATGCTTATGTGTCTAAAGATATCTGTACTTCTTGGTAAGATCACAGCCCATGATGTATACATGTTGTAGTAAAATAAAACACCCAAAAACTGGTTTAAAGCTGCAAGTTTATGCTATAAGAAATGTTTTTCCATCAGATTTATAAACCTCATTTTTTACATAGATTCGAAATGGTACAACCTACAAAGTGTCACGACCCAAAATCCCAACCCGGTCGTGATGACGCCTCTCGTGGGGACAAGGCAAGCCAAGCCAATCCAACTCTATCAAACAGTTAAATCACGCATTTGAAAAACAAGAACAGATTAATAACAAAATCAGTCGGGTTATATATATAAAGTACCATCCCGACTACAACCCTCAGATCGGGGTGTCACTGAGTCATGAGCCACTAGAGAAGGCCTAATAATAATAACTAATACAATATCTTAGTATAAATGTTTGAGGGAAGCAAAATCAACAAAAGAAAAGAGTTACGCGGCTGCGGACGCAAGCAGCTACCTCGTAATCTCTGAAGCTCCAGTCCAGTAGTAGTAATCAGTAGCTCTGAGTGGGACCGCTAACGCCTGAATCTGCACACAAGGTGCAGGGAGTAAAGTGAGTACTTCCAACTCAGTGAGTAATAAAAATAAATAAGAACTGAAGATAGGAAACATCCAAATCATTAAACAATCCACGACGAAGCAGTAATTCAAATTACATTCCACATCAATACGTGAAGTAAGCAGAATAATCACAACACCAAAAATGCAATGCAATGCAATGCTATGCCATGCAATGCAATGCAATGCTAGTCATGCTAGTCAAGGCTAGTCATGACCTGTGGCGGACGTGCCACACGATCCCCTGGGTACCCGCGCTCGGTGGGTGGTTCCGGCGCAATATATATATACTAGTCATGCTAGTCAAGGCTAGTCATGACCTGTGGCGGCGTGCCACACGATCCATTTAAAATATTTGAAAACAGCGTATGTGTTTCAAAACCAAGTTGATGAAATGCTTCATGCAACAACAATGGCGGTATGCCCAATAACACCCTTGTAGGGTCCACACAACTAGCAATATGCCCAACATCGTAATACAACATACAACAACTATCACCCTTGAAGGGTTCATATGACCGGCACGAAGCCCAAACACAATAATATCAATTTAGTTCCAGTCAAGAACACAGTAGAAATCATTAATCGGGATGGACCAAGTCCCAATCCCCATACATAAACAAACCCATGCTCATCACCGAGCATGTACCTCACCTCATTACAGTACTAAGAGGTGAAATCCGGGGTTTCGAACCCTCAGGACATCATTTACAAGTATTACTCACCTCGAATTCGGCTAAATCCTTAGCCCGCGACGCTCTTGCCCTTTGTATTGGCCTTCTCGTGCGTCGAATCTATTCAATTTCACAATCATTATGTCAAATTAAGCTATGGGGTCAACACCCAAGCAAAAATAATCAGAATTA